>UCOL01000019.1:0-196882 GCA_900474335.1 Ormyrus nitidulus | reverse complement strand
CACCGAAAGCGACTCTTTCGGGCGTGCGCCGCGGGGTTGCGCGTGCGACAACGTTGGAACGAGGCGAGAAGGGAGGGGCGCGATCGACGCCGGGCCGGTCGATGCGCGCGAGAGCCCGACACACCGTTTTGGATCGGCGATACGGCTGCAGCTGAAAGCCCGGGATCCACGCACCGCGCGAACGCGTACAAAGTTTGAAAGTGTGCGAGCGAATATCGGAGTGTGAGGGTGCCGCGAAGGGGCACCAGGCCAACTCCAGACCACCAGAGGACGACCGGGCGAGCTTCGGCAGGAGCTACCGAGCGACAGTCGGCTCCTCTGTACGGCATTCCACGGCGCGAGGCCCGGAACCGTTGCGTCAACTCGCGAGCGGCAAAAGTAAGTGCTTTTGCTCTCCTCGTGGCCCACGTGTGCGTGCGTGGGCTTTCTTATTGTAAGCGTGCGATCGAACGGCGGTTCGATCGCAACCCGCGGTAACTTTCTCTCTCTCTTTCACGAGTCAGTGCGGTGACTCAATTTTTGATGCTGAATTAATTGGAGAATGTGCACGAACTTCAGTATTTTTATAATCGGACTGGAACTTTTAACGTTCTCATGAGTATTTTCCGTTTTGACTACATTCTCTCGCTCACTGCTTTCATTTTCATCATCATTAGAACCTTTATTTTCATCAGAAATATTATATCTGTAAAAAAAGTTTCACAATTTATTTAAATATTTAAACGTTTCCTTAGAATAAATTACTTTAAAAACTTGGTTTAAACACAAAAAATAAACAAACTTAAATTATAAACTACCTGTACGAATTAATATTAAGTACTTTTCCTCCTTCTATAGAATCCACTAAAAATGTTAACTTGTAAAGATCTGTGCGGTTTGAGTTATTCAGAAAAAAGTCATCGTCGACAAACGTGTATGGAGCATCATCATCTACTTCTCCACCTAAATCCTAAGAAAATTAATAAAATAAATAAATTTTTATTTAATCTTGATCATTGTTTTATGTAAAGGTATTTATTTATAATTCAATATTAGTTTGTTAAAAAATTAATCTTAAATTAAAAATTAATTCCTTTTCAACTCGAATGTAACTATTCTCAGTTATTGGCTTCATGCCTTCAAATTTAAAACGATAATTTTTAAAAAAATTACGGTTATTTTTCAAAAATTCTGTCGGCTCCATTTTTTTCAAAAACTTAATTTATTCGTTATGTACTAAAGTCAATTTTTATTTATTTGTTTCTAAACTAAACACCTCTTAAATTCTCGCTAAAAAGCTCTTTGTTCATTACACTCTTTGTTCATTACATTCTTAATTCTTAGCCGTCCAGACCTGCACAAATATAATATAAATATATATACTAAAGATGGCCGACTCGCGGTTTTATTTAAAAGCAGTTATTTTTGTTCATTTTCAAATTCGCGGAACTCAACTGTACCTGTACGGCAATAGTACAATACGCAATACAGTACACAATAACGGATAAGTTAATAAGTACTGATAAACACAGCCCCATTTTATTACGAAAAATACACATTACACATTGTAATGTGACCATCAATTTTGACCTAAAAATCTTGGCACCACTGTCGTAAGTTGTCGGAACTATTGCCAGGCTCAGACCCTCAGACACAAGGACACAACTTTTGGTGCAGAAAAAAAACAATGTATTCTCTGGTTTAGTTATTATGTGACGTTTGTGAAAGTTTGTAACGAAATTATGTGATTGCAAACACGTTTACGTTAATATTAATTTATTTGTAAAAAGTTAAGAATGAATGCTGTAGTATTTTCTCCATAGTGGAGTAGCATTAAATCGTGAAAGGTTAGTTATTGTGCCTGGTTTCGTTCAATTTCAATTAAAGAACAATTTTATTATAAAAAGTTCATTGATTATTTTGGTTAACAGATTTTTAGATTTTTTATACAATGGTTACTGGACCTCCAGAGCATGGTGTGCAAGCCGATGTGGTGTTTGTTATTGAAAGCACTGCCTCAAATGGTGCTTACCTAAATGACTTCAAAACGAATTATATTGTTCCTACCTTGGAGTGAGTATATTTTTAATTATAAAGTTTTTTATTTGTTTAATTAGTTTTCAACACTCTGTGCATAAAATGCTGTTTTTGTGCATGTAAACTTGTGCCAAATCAGTCTTTTTGCACTTTGCATTTAAAAATATTATGTGACAGCAATTTACACTCAGGCGAGAATCACTTCCTTCATATTAGTGTTTAATATACTGTATTAATATACTATATTAATATAGTATATATACTATATTAATTCAATGTGTCTTAATATAGTAATATACTATATTAATTCAATGTGTCTTTAAAGGTACTTTAGTGCAGGTGGAATCGAGGACAGAGAATTTGCATCTGAAGTAAGCATTTTTAAAACTTTAATAATTAAGCCTTAAATAAGATACATAACGTGTATTTTTAATTTTTTTACAGACTAGTTTAACTTTATATGGTATTGTTGTTTATCATGCATCAGACTGTTTACCAGCACCTTTTACAGGAGCATTTGGACCTTTTTCTAACCCCCACAAATTGTTACATACATTGGAAAAACTTGAGTTAGTACTTTTTGAAACATATAACCAAACAGTTATTAATAAATAATTTATTGCTCTTCAAAAATGATTAAATTTTTTTACTTTTAATAAATAGCATGGTTGGTGGGAAAGGAGAATCGCATGCAAATATTGGAGAAGGACTTGCAACTGCTCTCCAATGTTTTGAAGATCTTCAAGTTCGTAGAGAACCTAACGTAGCTTCACAAAAACACTGTATTTTAGTATGTAATTCGCCACCATATCAAGTTGGAGTCCAAGAGTCTTATGCACTTTCTGGATATACTGTGGACCAACTAGCAACTGTTTTTCAAGAAGTATTGAACTTAAATTTACTTAAAAATTCAAAATATTTCTAAAGTTCTTTTTTTATTTACAATTAATAATTTTTCAGAGGAATATCAGTCTCTCCATACTTTCACCGAGGAAAATCTCAGCACTATTCAAATTGTTTGAAATGGCTGGTGGTGATCTCCAATCCTCGCAAACGAAGAATTATGCTAAAGATCCGCGTCATTTGGTACTTCTACGTAATTACAATTTGAAAGAAAATCCCGTCAGCCCTACTTCGGCAGCGACAGCAGCAGCAGCTGCAGCTGCTGCAGCCACAACAGTGACGGGAACGCCGAACGCCGCCCAGATAGCCCTTAGCCCTCTACAAAGTAATGACAGTCCCAATCCCAATCAAACACCTCAAAGTATTGCACAATCCGTCACACAAGCACAACAACAGGGTCCACCCAACTCCTTCCGTAGTCAAACTACACCTCAGAACATAAACTCTGTGCATCAACAACAACAAGCAGTCAATCAGCAACAACAACAACAACAACAACAACAACAACCACCACCTATGTCTGCACCAATGGGCGGAAGACCGCAATTCAATCAACAAATTTCAGCTCCGCCGAACTACCATCCCTCGGCGATGGGTCCCAGGCCGCCACATCCGAGGGCACCTTGGCTAAGGACACCGTTCATGAACAGTGGGCCTGGAGCAAACCCGAACAATGCTGCTCCTCCACCGCCTACCAGTACACAAAGCATTGCACTTATAGCACAACTTTCTCAGCCCCCAACTGCTATGGGCCCCAATGTGCAACCATTTGCACAGAGAATGGAAGGTAGGAACTTTATTTATTTTTAAGATTCTTGTATTTTTTAAAACTGAAAATTATTTTATTCAAATTCAATTATTTCTGTCAGTATTTTGCATTTAAACATGGAGAAAAAGGTTTCGATCATACAGTAATACTTCATTATTTTATGCGATTTCAGCGTTTTTTTGCTCGAATCGCTAAATTTTATTACAGGTGCCAAATACGACTATATTGTCGAACACAAGTCTTAAAAAAAAGCAATGCGTGATTGTTTTGTGATAAATTAAATTCTTATATAAGGATTATAGACCAAAAACTTTTTTCTCCTTGCATAAAAATTTAATTAAATTTATATTGTTACAGCTTACATGTGATTTTATGTAAGAACAATATTTATTTATTATAAGTATTTGTAAATTATCTTTCAAATCGAAAACAAAGAGTAAACTAAAAAAAATTAAGTGAATTTCACAATTTTACCGCTGTGGTACCTTAAGGAACAATATTGGGCCCATTACTATTCCTATTGTATTTAAATAACCTGCTAGATAATTCAAACTTGGTTTTGTATGTTGATGATGCAGTTATAATATCAACAGAAAATACGTAGACACTTGCTAAGAAAGAAATGAATAAATATTTAAAAAATTTTTCTAACTAGTTAGCACGTAACAAATTATCATTATTTATGCATCTGTCTCAAAATTGATAATAACATCACTAAAGAGAGTTGAAAACTACAATTAAGTATCTAGGAATAAACATAGATTTTAATATGAAAAAATGGGATATACACATTGAATACATCATTATGAAGACCAAATATCTATTAATTTTCCAAATTTTCAAGTTTCTTGCTTACTGATAAACTAATAATATTGTATTATTCTCTGTTTTCATCCTATAAACTTAGGAATAAGAAAAACAAAGGAAACCCAACACCACAAATAAGAGTATTTCTATACCAAAAAACCAAAAATAACAAAAACCGTTAGTGATAAGAATAGTAGTTACCATAAGAGTCTTTAATGATTTGCCAATTGATCTCAAAGTGTTAGTAGCAAGTAAGTGATAAAAACAAAACTTAATTGGATTAAGTCAAATATGTGAACTGTTATAACATTGATAAATTTATAATTATTGTTATCTGCAAGAGAACTTTAAGCACTGTTACTTATCTATTATTTTTTTTATACAAGTTTGAAATTTTTATCTTAGTTTTAAGATATAGTTTTAAGTTCTTTTAGTACCTAATTTTTTATGTGAGGTCTATGTACAGGTAATTTTTTCTTACCTCTGTAGCAATTACTTCTAGAACCTATAATAATAAAGGTTCTCCCAATGTTGTAATTAATTATATATATGGTTCAATAAATAAATAAATAAAAATATCAATTGAATAAGTAATATTCAAGATACTAAGAGATCAGACTACTAAGCAATATGTAAGAAATTATTAATGTTATTTTTTTGTCGTAAAAAATAAACTATAAATAATGTAGCATAATTTAAGTATGTGTTATTAACAAAGGAAAGTGAAATGTTACAAGGTGGTGGAAATACTGTAATTAATGTATGCATTCTGCAATAATAATTCTGCAATAATCTAAATACAAATTTTTATTCAATTTAGGAGGCCCTAATACTCCAATGGCTGCTAATCCTCAACAGCAAGCTCAGCAGCAGCAGCAACAGCAATTAAATCAACATCAACAACAACTTTTACAACGAAATATGCAAGTTCAACAGCAACAACAACAGCAACAACAACAACAACAACAACAACAACAAAATGCAGTTCAACAACAAAATTCACAGCAGCAGGCAACAATGGGTATGCAGGCACAAACAGTACCAAGTCAAGCAGGTCCTCAACTCAACGTTTCCAGTGTCAATCAATCAATGGCACAGCAAGTTCCTCAAACAGTTACGGCTCCTCAAACATCATCTGCTCCAACAGCTTCTGTATCTGCTCAAATGAATCAAATGAATCCTCAACAGGTATTTTATTTTAAAAAGTTTTTTAAATCTGGATAAACTATTTAAGTTTTTTTCTTTTTTTATACAATACAAACTTCAATATTTTATGTTTCCAGGGAAATAGTGCACCTGGACCTGGATCTCAATCGGTGTTGAATGTTGACCGACTTGTAATTTGGAAAGGCATGCTTGAATGGGTAGAAAAAAATAAAACGACTAATGATGCTCAAAAACAAACGTGGCAAGTGCCTTGTCAAGTTTCAGCATGTGTAAAAGAAGGGGAAGCAGAAGTGTAAGTTAATAATTATCAATTTTGATTCTTAAAAAAATAATAATTTGTTAAAGTTAATTAATTTCGAAATGTAATTTTCTTATTAGGAAAGCTGAGTCATGGCCAATGAAACTTATTATGCAGTTAATGCCAAAAGTATTAATAGGCAACATTGGTCAAGCCTACTTAAAAAATTCAAAATCTGTTGTATTTTATCCATCAGCCTGTGAAGCACTTGAATCACTGATAAAAGTAATGTCAAATGGATTTGTAAGTATTTAACTTAGAGCATTTATTTATAATATTTATTATTTAGTTTTTTCTTAGAAATACATAAATTCTTAAACATCATTATTTCACTTTTATTGTAGGCTGGCTGTGTTCATTTCACATCCACACCTTCATGTAATATTAAAGTGCTACTACTTTTATATACTGCTGAAAAACGAACGTTTCTTGGTTTCATACCTAATGATCAGCAAGCTTTTGTTGATCGATTAAGGAAAGTAATTCAACAACAAAAGAGTACCCATGCAATGATTAGGCAAGGTCCAGTGAATTTAAGGGTAAGTTTTTCTATAAATTATGATTAAGAATTTTTATATATATTATTTGAACTATTGAATGAAATTTTAGCCGAACGGTCCTGGAACTGGTCCTGGTGGTGCTGGAACAAATGTAATGTCTGGAGGTGTACCTAATACAGGCATTTCGCAAAGTGGAATTTTGATGTCACAGACTAACACCATGACAATGGGTGGAGGTCAAATCACACAAAATGTTATTTCAAACAATGGTCTTCCACAGCAAAATCTTGCTCCAACTACAGTTCCACAGAACCAATTAAACATACAACCAGTCGGTCTTCCAGCAGGCGGACAACAAGGACAAATTAACACTGGAGGTGGTGGTATGAGTGTACAGCAACAGCAGATTGAGATGGCCAGGCAGCAAAATTTAATGAAAATTCATCAACTGCAACAGACACTAGAAGCTGCTCAACAACAAGAGGCGCAGTACAAATCTCAAGAGGCACAGTATAAATCACAGATGGAAAATGTTGGCAACGTAATTGCATATGCCTGCATGCTTTATAAACAGCAAATTAAATAACTAATTTTTTATTGTTTTCAGATTCAACAAAATCTCGAACATGCTCAGGCTCAAGAAATGCAATATAAGCAGCTGGAGGTTGATAGCTTAGATTTAGCCATTTGAATTTTTAAAGAATAGAATTTAGAATTTAGAATTTATTTTGCAGCAGGCGCAGCAAGCTCAAAGAGGTTTAAATCCTGGGCCAGGAATGCAAGCACCACAGCAAGCGAATCCACAACGAATGATGCGTCCTGTAATGAATAATGCGCTTGGTCTGCGGCATTTGTTACAACAGGTAACGTATTCTTGTTAATTAAACAAACAAAAATGTACAAATAAATCATTTTCCTAAATATAAAAATCTTAGTATTAATACAAAAACCGTTAATATATACTTTATTTAACTTGATGTTTGTACAATAAATAAAATTGATTGTATCTTTTAATTAGCAGCAGCAACAGCCTCAATATCGACAAGTTTTGGGAATGCAGCAACAAATGGTTGGCCCTAGAGGTCAGATGGGTGGTCCTAGACCCATGGGACCTGGAAATCCTCAGAATCAACAATTTGATGAAGTATCAAATTACGACTTCCTCAGTTAAGAAAGTATTATATAGCGTCTACTTTTGCAATTAAGTTAAGAAAATTTATATGTTTAATAATAATGATTATGTAAATAATACACTTTACAATAATACAATTTATCTTTTTATTTCTTTAAAATAACGAATTCCTTCGTAATAATTAATTATCACTTTTTAATTACCACTTTTTATTATCCTAAATGTATTTTTAATTTAATATTGAATGATTTATTTATTATTTATTTATAATTTAAAAATATTAGTTAAAAATTTAAATGCAATTTAAAAGATTTAAAATCAAATTATCTATACATAAATCTTGATGGTCAAGATAAGATAATTATATAAGATACATACGCACGTGGATGTGGCGGTTTAAAACTTAACCTTATTTCATTCAAATCGGATTAATTACAGTTTTTTTTCTATAGAAAATTACGAAATCTATCTTTCTAGAATGCGTATCATATAAACGTTATGACTCAGATACTCTTCGAACGTTGATGTAAAACAACGTACATAAGTTATTTGCGTTTTTCATAGTAAAATTTAATTTTTATTATATTTACATTCCCAAAATATACAAAAATTTATAATCAAAAGCAAACGTGTAAGTTAAAAACACATCACGAAAGTTTAAAGTTTTGTTTTTTCCGTCAGTTATTATACGAAAACATCAGTTACGAAATATATTTATTACGTCAAGCTGGTTATTAGTTTTGCAAGCAGTGTTGTGTAGAAGTTGATAAGAACGATAGCGATAGCGCATCTGACCCTTTCGTCACCCGCTGTACATCCGAGATCACTGGGGGGTCTCTTAAACCTCATCAGCCAGTTCTTAAAGCATTCCAAAAGAGTAGTCATTACCTGATCACTGCATAGTGAATTTAGAAAAGTTTTATCAAAATGGTCATTTTAAAATTCTACAAAAATCCAGGATTGAAATCTAGTCAACTAAGAAGCAAATTAGAAAATTTAATTAAAATAACAAATGCAATCACAAACTTAGAAGCAGAATTATGTTACTATATTGAATCTAAGAGTCCTTTAAATGAGGAAGAAATTAAAGTTTTAAGATGGATTTTATCTTCACCCTTTGAACCAAATCAGCTACAAAATTCTAGTGCATTTAAAAATGATGATCTTCTTGTTGAAATTGGACCAAGGTAAATTTTATTTAAAGGATAAAAATAATATTTTTCTTCAAATAAAGTATAATTAATAAGCTTAATTTATTTCTTTTAAAGATTGAATTTCTCAACCGCCTTTTCAAGTAATGCAGTATCTATTTGTAAAGCTGTACAATTACAAAAAGTAATAAGAATAGAACTTTCTACAAGATATTTAATTAATTCCAATAGCAAATTAGACAAACAAACTGAGAATGAGGTATAGAAATTGTTTATTTATTACTTTTAACTTTAAAATATATTAAATAATATTCTTAAAATAAAAAATCTGTTATAGGTTGTTGATAGTCTTCATGATAAAATGACTGAGTGTAGATATATAAAACCAATTGAGACATTTGATCATGGATTTAGGCCAGAAGAGTGGTTTGAAGTTGATGTATTAAAACATGGAAGAAAAGCTTTAGAAGATGTAAATTCCAAATTAGGTATAGTTATTAGGTATTAAGAATCATAAAATTATTATTATCATGTTATTTTATACGTAACATACATTTTTTAAAAATAGGTTTGGCTTTTGATGATTGGGATCTAGATTTTTATACAAATATGTTTCTTAATAAATTGAAGAGAAATCCAACAAGTGTGGAATGTTTTGATTTGGCTCAATCAAATAGTGAACACAGTCGTCACTGGTTTTTCAAAGGCTGTATGGTTATTGATGGAGAAGAAAAAGAAAAGTCTCTAATTGATTTGATCATTGATACTCAAAATAGTTCAAATCCAAATAATGTAATTAAATTCAGTGATAATAGTAGTGCCATCAAAGGTTTTGAGGCCAAAACTTTACGTCCTAAAAGAACCGATGAACCTAGTTCTTTTCAAGTAAATAATAGCAAGCAACATCTTATTTTCACTGCTGAAACTCACAATTTTCCTACTGGTGTAGCACCATTTAGGTATTTATTATTAATTTACTTAAATATTCAAATATTGCCAAAAAGCAAATAGTTTAAACTAGAAATAATTTTTTTAATTAATTTTGCTTTTAGTGGAGCAACAACAGGTACAGGAGGTCGTCTAAGGGACGTTCAAGGTGTTGGCAGAGGTGGTTATTACATTGCTGGTACAGCTGGCTACTCAGTTGGTAATTTACACATTCCAGGTATGATTTTAACAAATGTAAAGTGCAACTTATAATAGATATAATAATGTATAATAGAAATTAATTTATTTTACCACTTTTAAAGGATATAAATTACCTTGGGAAGAAGAACAAGACAAACAAAATTCTGTTTATCCTAGCAATATGGCAGCACCCCTTGAAGTCTTAGTAGAAGCTAGTAATGGAGCATCTGACTATGGAAATAAGTTTGGTGAACCTGTAGTAAATGGATTTGCGAGATCGTTTGGCATGGTAGATGCAGAAGGTGTACGACGTGAGTGGATTAAGCCTATTATGTTCAGTGGAGGTATTGGTTCAATGGAAGCTAACATGACAGAAAAATTGCCTGCAGAACCAGGTTAACATTTAAATACATATCTTTGCAAAAAATGAAATTAAATTTAAACTTTATAATAGCTGTTTTTCAATTTTAGGAATGCAAGTCGTCAAAATCGGTGGACCAGTTTATAGAATCGGAGTTGGCGGAGGTGCTGCAAGTTCCATTGAGGTACATTTTCGTCGAATAATACTTTTTCTTTTCATTGAAAAAAATATTAATTAAAATTTTACTGTTATAGGTTCAAGGAGATAATGAATCTGCATTAGATTTTGGAGCAGTTCAAAGAGGAGATGCCGAAATGGAACAAAAACTCAATCGCGTGGTTCGCGCTTGCATGGAAATGGGCGACAAAAATCCAATTTTAAGTATTCACGATCAAGGAGCTGGTGGAAATGGTAAGAAAAAAATAAAAAAGCTAATTGAAAAATAACTAAATATTATCTACAATTTGTGACATTTATTCAAGGTAACGTACTGAAGGAGTTAGTGGAACCAGCTGGCGCAGTAATATTTTCAAAAAAATTCGAACTTGGCGACCCAAGCATCAGTACTTTAGAATTATGGGGAGCTGAATATCAAGAAAACGATGCAATTCTGTGCAAACAAGAAGACACCCCTTTACTCGAAAAAATTGCAACGCGTGAAAAATGTCCAATTAACTTCGTTGGTACTGTTACCGGTAATGGAAAAATTATTCTATCAGAGGAGGACGACTGCGATGCTACTAAATATATGAATAAAAATTACGCGTCTAAACGCCGTCATCCAGTTGATCTTGAGTTAGATTTAGTTCTTGGAAAAATGCCTCAAAAGGTATAATATCAATCTAATAAATTTTAAAATAATATATATAACGGATTTTTTATAAAATTATTTTTTTAGACATTTAAGTTAGAAAGAACTAAGGCAAAATTGAAATCGATTCAACTTGCTAATGTTCCAATAGTCGAAGCAGCTTTGGATCGTGTTTTAAGATTACCATCAGTGGCAAGTAAAAGATATTTAACAAATAAAGTTGATCGTTGCGTCACGGGCCTTATTGCACAACAACAATGTGTTGGTCCGTTACATACACCACTTGCTGACGTAGCTGTCGTTGCACTTTCCCATTTTTCTACGGTAAATTTAATTAAAGTTGTTTTTAAAATATTCATCAGGAATATAGGGTTTCATTTTTTTTCTATAGGTGGGTATTGCCAGTTCGATTGGTGAACAACCCATAAAGGGTCTTATAAGTTCTGCTGCAGGTGCAAGAATGACTGTAGCTGAAGCTTTATCGAATCTCGTTTTTGCTCGCATTTCTGAGCTAGAGGTAAAACTAAGTGAAATTAACAGTTTAGACTTACATTATTCAAAATTAATATTTTTCTAAACTCGTGAATTCATTTGAAGGATGTAAAATGCAGTGGTAATTGGATGTGGGCTGCTAAATTACCAGGAGAAGGAGCTGCTCTTTATGATGCTTGTGCTGCTATGTGCGATATAATGAAAGAATTTGGAATAGCTATCGATGGAGGTAAGGATTCTCTCAGTATGGCTGCGCGTGTCGGTAAAGGAAAAGTTGTGAAAGCTCCAGGAACTTTAGTCGTTTCTTGTTACGCACCTTGTCCTGACATTCGTCAAGTAAGTATTTGAATTAAATAATTTTCAGCTTATATAATTCAAAAATTTATTTACAAGTTATTTAACATTACAGGTCGTTACTCCAGATTTAAAAGCTCCTTCATTAAAACAACAGGGCTCTTTAATTTTTGTTGACTTATCGGCTGGAAAAAGTCGTCTCGGTGGCACTGCATTTGCTCAAGTTTATAATCAGTTAGGTGACACTGTTCCTGATGTTGAAAATGCTTTATTGATAAAGAAGGCATTTAAAGCTACGCAAGATTTAATTAAAGGTATAAAATAATGAAAAAAATTGAATTGATTCTTGAAATTTTTTTGATAAAAAGAGTTCACTAATTTTATAAATTTAATTTAACAGACGGCAAAATTTTGGCGGGTCATGATGTAAGCGATGGGGGACTTATAACATGCCTCCTAGAAATGGCCTTTGGTGGAATCTCTGGACTTGATGTAGAAATTAGTCATAAATCGGGTAATCCGATAGAAATTTTGTTTGCTGAAGAAGTTGGCTGGGTCTTGGAAGTAAGAGAAAGTGATGTAAAAGAAGTGTTGGACGTATTTAATAAATTCGAAGCACCTGTAGCTCATGTCATCGGTAAATCCGTCGAAGTTGGAGTTAATTCTAAGGTAATTAGATAACAATTTTAATAAAAAATATTAAAAAAAACAAACGGTTATAAATATATAAACAACTATGTTAACTTTGCAGATAAATGTATCTATCAACAAAAAATCAGTGCTTAACTCTACAGTTTTAACATTGATGAATATTTGGGAAGATACAAGTTATCATCTGGAGCTACGTCAAACTAACGCAGAATGTGCTGCACAAGAATATAAAAATCTAAAAGAAAGAAAAAGTCCAGCATATAAACTTACTTTTAATCCAGACGTTCCTTTGTCAACAAATCATCCCAATGGTACGTAGCTACAGTAGAATTTTTTTCAAATAAAATAAAAATCTTGAGTATAAAATTCACGAAAAATTATTTTCAGTGGCTATTCCGGTAGCAGTTCTCCGTGAAGAAGGAATAAACGGTGACAGAGAAATGGCAGCTTCATTGGTTCAAGCTGGATTTCAAGTCTGGGATGTTACAATGCAAGATCTGCTAAACAACAAAGTTACGTTAGACAAATTCAGAGGAATTATTTTCCCCGGTGGTTTTAGTTATGCTGGTACATATTAATTATACTTTTTAATGCACATCAATTTAAAAACGATAAATCTAATTGTGTTATGTTCTTAGATGTACTTGGCTCAGCTAAGGGTTGGGCGGCAAGTCTTCTATTTCATCCATCACTTCAAAAGCAATTGCAAGAATTTATCGCACGCTCTGACACCTTCAGTTTAGGAGTTTGTAATGGTTGTCAATTAATGAGTTTACTAGGATGGATCGGTAACCCCGAAAACGGTAATTATATTGTCAATGAACATGGATTTTGATGAATTTAATCAAATAACAATTTTAAATTAAATTGATTTTAGGAAAACCAAACATCGTTCTGGATCATAATGATTCTGGACGTTTCGAATGCCGTTGGAGTACGGTTAAAATAGAAAAGTCCCCTGCGATTATGCTCCAAGGAATGGAAGGAAGTGTGTTCGGAGTATGGATAGCTCATGGAGAAGGGCAATTTACTTTCCGGAATAAAGAAGTTTTAGCAAAATTAAAAGCACAAAACTGTTTAGCTATCAAATACACTGACGAGGATGGCAGATCTACTGAAAAATATCCTTTGAATCCCAACGGAAGCGTTGAAGGGATTGCTGGTATTTGCTCTGCTGACGGCCGTCATTTAGCTATGATGCCCCACCCAGAAAGATGTACTCAAGCTTGGCAATTACCATGGGTACCAGTTGACTGGATGTACAAAGCTTCGCCATGGCAGCGCATTTTTGATAACGCGTATGCCTGGTGTTCATCTTCTGTTTAAAGAAGTAAAAGTATACATTGAGTTTTTGTATTATTATGAAATCATTGATCAATTTCTAGAACAAAACATTTTTAAGACAAAAAGTCTTATCATGATTGTTTTAAAATTAATTTTTATACTATACTATTTTATGTTACAAATCAACTACTTGTTAATTAAAAAATTATTTTATATTTGTTATTTTTTTACAAGTGCCTTACAAATGTACAATAATTATATTTATGCCAAATCAGCTTTGGCAAAAATCACTTATTTTTAAAATATATATTTTGACAAAAAAGTTTAAAAATAATATTTCGTTTGCTTAATTCTGCCAAAGTCGCAAAACTTTATCCTTTCCTCCAGAAGCAACTCTGATCCCGTCAGGTGCCCAATCAACCGCGTAAACTTCATCTGCATGACCTGGTAATTCTTGAGCCAATTGTTTTGTCTTCATGCTCCAAACTAAAATTACAGACTTTAGAAATTCTCTACACAAATTATATAAAAATTATCAATTGTTTTTACCTTTTAAAGTTGAGTCAGCACTTCCACTTACTAAAAGTCGAGAATCTGCACTCCAAGCAATTGAATAAACAGCTTGCACGTGTCCTCTTAAAGATGAAATGTATCTACCAGTATTTGAGTCCCATAATTTTATAGATTTATCAAAAGATGCAGATGCAATTATTTTACCATTTGGGGAAAATTTGACGTCATTGATTAATTGTTGATGACCTGTCATTCTTGCTAGAAGATAAAAAACGATATCAATTAAAAATCGATATTTTACAACTAAAATTAAAATCAAAGTTAAAAAGATGCTTACCAATTGGTTTCTTTTCTTTTTCTGGCTTCCATAAAAATAGTGTAAAATCATCAGAACCAGATACAAGTTTTTCTTCACCAACGGCTTCATACTCTTTTAAAGCAGAAGTTTGGGGATCTGTTTCTTTTTCTTTTTCTTTGAGATCAGGTATCTTAAATGGTCCTATCCTTAATACATAGTCAACATTTAAAGCTAATGTATTTACCCAGTGGCCATGGCCTTCTAATGTTCTGCACAACACTCCCTAGGAATAAAAATTATTTTATAAAATGTGTAAAATTCATATTATTTTATTAACTTACATCTTCTGCTCTCCAAACTTTGATAGTTCTGTCTTGAGATGCTGAATAAATTAAACCTCTACCACCCCACTTTACGCATGTAACACTTTTTGTATGACCAGCTAAAACTAATAATGTTTTACTAAGTTTTGTGTCCCATATCCTCAAGTCACTGTCTTTTGAGGCACTGACAAGTTTCCTGCATTCAGGATTTTGATGGAATGGTTCCCAAGATAATGATGTTATCCACATTTTATGTCCAATCATATCTTTGCCCAATTGTTTTCCATTCTCTGGATCCCAAAGAATAATCCTTCCATTTTTACAAGCTGAAACTACTTTAGTGCCACAAGGGGACCAAGATACACAAAGAACCCAGTGCTTGTGCCCGGTGCAAGTATAACTTGGTGTTTGTGTATATACATCCCACAATCTAACTGTTGTATCACCAGAACCACTGGCTAAGACCTGGCCATTGGGTGAAAATGCAACTGATACCACTGCTTCTTTGTGACCTACATAATCAAACAAAGTTATTTAGAAATCCTAATATTTTTTATTTAACAAAATAAAGCTTCAAACTAACCTTCTAGTGTCCCAGTACACCGAGTAACAGCCCTTACTTGAAAAATAGCCTGTGGCTGATAAACAATCTCTACAACATTTTCACTAGTATTCAAATCCTTGAGATTTTCTTTCAAGGAATCCGTAATCTGCACATCATCAATGTAGAAAGCGAGCGGCACCGGGTCATCCTGTTGCAAAAGCGCATTGACAATCAGTTGCAACTTGTCTACAGTGACGTTTACCGGCAGATCAAGAAGACCGCCAGGTAAAACCTCTCCCGCATCCGATTTGAACCGAGAAAGGACCCTTTGGACCTCTTCAGAATTTTCCTCGCCATCAACCTGCATTGTGCACCTCGTTTTTGAAAGCACAGAATGTCAACACTTTGTCACGTGGACGAGGAGACATAACCTACAAATCCTACACGCGGTAATATTGCACGTATACACACAGTTTACTTTTTAGATAACGAGATCATCTTTCTATCTACGAAAAGATTATTATTTCTTGCTGTGTGTTGCACGCTGCACGCGGACGAGGTACAGACGAAAAACCTAACCTGTGATCAAATGTTTATGAAGTAGTTACGTTTTAATTTTTTAAAGAATTTAATGAAAATATAATTGTACCATTAAATTATTAATTGTAAATATGGCTAAAACAAATCAAGGTAAATACATAAAACTTCTTAATTTTTATTAGAAATGTTCTTCAATATACTTTCAAAAAATATGATTTCTTAATTTATTGCAGGTAAAGGAAAATATAACAATAAGCTATCAAGATCCTACAGATTTAAAAAGAAGATTGGTAAAGTAAAGAAAAGAACAGATGATAATAGGAATGAAAAAAATGAAATCAAGAAGGCAAAAATTATTGTTCGCAATCTTCCATTTACTGTAAGTCTACATTCTATACTTAAAATTATTTGTTAACATTATTAGATATAATTAAATTTGATTATTTGTACAGACTTCAGAATCAGATATGCGTAAACTCTATGAACCATTTGGAGAAATTGAAGAAATAAAACTGTTAAAACGGCCTGATGGAAAACTAGTAGGGTGTGGATTTGTTCAATTTACAAAGGTAGAAGATGCTTCTAAAGCCATCTTTAAAACAAACAAATCAAATTTCTTGGGTATAAAAACTTTTCTACATATTTAGTTTTAAATTATTTTTTAGTACTGTGTAAACTGAATATTTATTGATAGGTCGCATCATAAGCAGTGAATGGTCTATTCCCAAAGCACAATATTCTGAAAATTTACAGAAAAAAAAAGAAGAAACAGAGGTAAAACCTGAAAATGAAGATGGTGAAATTAAAGAAGCAATTGCTGATAACACAAATGCTGAGACATCAGAGGATGTACATAGTAAACGTAAAAAAAAGAAAGATTCATTTGGGCAAAGAACTCCCATTTCCAAGGCAGAACAAAGAAAGTTATACAAATTAAAAATGAGGCAAAAGAGGTCTAGGATTGTAATTAGAAATTTGCCCTTTGATGTTACTGAAGAAATTGTAAAAGATCATTTTACAAAATATGGAAACATTGAAGACTTTAAAATGCTCAAAAAACCAAATGGAGCTTTAACTGGTTGCTGCTTTTTACAATTTGACCGCGTTCAAAGTGCTGCTCAAGCTATTTATCATGAAAATATGAAATCTCTTCTCAAAAGACCAATGGTTGTAGATTGGGCTATACCAAAAGATAAGTATGTAAAAACGAATGAAGAAGTTAAAACAGAAAAAGATGAAGATGATGAAATAACTGTTATAAAAGAAGAAAACATTGAAAATGAAACTGGAGAAATAAAAATAAAGGAAGAGAAGCAAGAAAATGAAACTTCTGAAGAAGAAAATTCTGAAAATGAAGACACTGATAACAATAGTGACGAAACCGATGAGGATGACGACGATGAAGAAGAGGACGATAAGAAAAATATAAAATTAGAATTAGAAAGTGGGTCTGTAACTTCAACTTCTCATCCACGACGAATATCCAATGATGTTAATGAGGGCAAAACTGTCTTTATAAAGAATGTACCATTTTCTGTAAAAAATGAAGATCTTAAAGAATGTATGGAGCAGTTTGGGCCAGTATACTATGCCTTAATATGCGTAGATCGATTGACTGAGCATTCAAAAGGAACAGCATTTGTTAAGTTTATGGTAAATTTTTTGAAATGTATTACTGTAAAATAAAAATTTTATGTTTTTAATGTTACTAAAAAATTTATTAATTTTTAGAATGTAGAAGATGCTGAGAAATGTTTAGCAGCAGGTACTGAACTTAAATTACATGATCAAGTACTTGATCCACATAGAGCACTTCATAGGCATGAAGTGAAACAGAAGCACGACGAAAAAAATAAAAAAGTTAAAGATTCAAGAAATCTTTATTTGGTTAAGGAAGGAAGTAAGTTAACAAATTATTTTATAAAAATAGTCAATACAAAAAAAATTAATTTACTATTTTTTTTATTTATAGCTGTTCTGGCTGGATCAGCTGCTGCCCAAGGAGTCTCAGCCTCAGACATGCAGCGACGATTACAACTCGAGCAATGGAAGTCTCAGATGTTGCGAAACCTCAACATGTTCGTTTCGCGAGTTCGTCTAGTCATACATAATTTACCGCCCAGTATGGATGACTCCAAGCTGCGGCAGCTCTTCAAAAAACACAGCAATCCAAACGCGGTAATCAATGAGGTAAACATAGAGAGAGGTTCCTTTTTTACATTATTTTAAAAGATGAGATGTACAAATAAATGAATGAATTTTGACTTTGCAGGCTCGTGTGATGAGAGATTTGAAAAACGTAGATGCTAATGCCATCGGCAAGTCGAAAGAACACGGTTTTGTATCCTTCACCAATCACGAGGACGCTTTGAAAGCGCTTAGGAGCATTAATAACAATCCAAATATTTTCACGAATTCCAAGGTTTGTAATTCGGCAAATATTTGCACTTCTAGCGTCATAGTCGTTGTGTGCTGTGTAATCCATCTTTTTCCCGCGTATTGTCGTGTAAAACAAATTATTTTTTTACGTGTAGTTTAAGCGTATTATTTGTAATAGGTAGCAATTGTGTGTAGTTAACACCGTTTGCTGGCAATATAACAGCTGACACCGTTTCGTTTTATTTTTTTATTTTTTTTTTTCATACCGTGTTACATTCTGGTTGCATTTTTCAACGATTTTTTAAATTTTACTTTGGAAAACATTTAAATTTATATTCATATTAATTCTCTTGATCATTTTCTGAAAAATTCTTTGTTTTTCCAGCGACCGATCGTAGCTTTTTCAATAGAGAATCGTATAATGGTAAACGCAAAGCAAAGGCGCGTTGAAAAAAGCCGTCAGCATAATCCATTATATGGCAAAAGATCAGCAGACAAAGAAGAACAACCAACAAATAATAAAGATTCTGCGAGAAATAAAACGCAATTCAAAAAGAAAAAAAATGCTGAACCTTCGACATCGAAAGATACTGAAGAGGAGGAGTCTTTCGTCGGTACGGCAAGCAAGCTTGGCGTGAACAAAATGAATAGCAAATTTTTCATCAAGAAGCAAGCAGCCCTGCACAGCGAGAATCTAAAATTACAAAAGAAAAAGACGAAGAGTTTGAAGCGACTGACAAATCAAAAGAGAGAACAGGCGGCGAGTAGAAAAGAAGCGAAAGTAAGTAAATTTGAGTTATCAGTATCGGCTGAATTTTTGACTTTACTTCTTTTTAATTTTCTTTTCTCTCCACAGCCTAAACAAGGTAGTAAGAAGCCGGATGCAGATGAGGCCAATTTCCACCGCCTCGTCGAAAACTATAAAAGGAAATTATCCTCCGCGCCGATTTCAAAGTCCAAGTGGTACGAGGCCTAAGGAGGAGCAGTGTTCTTGCGAGAATAAATCTTTTGTACATTAAAAACTACCCTCTGCCAACGTGTGCGAGAGAGAAAGAGAGAGAGAAAGAGAGATAGTGAACGAGAGTGAGAGTAAAAGAATTACGTAAAAAAAAAAAAATATTACAGACTTTTAGGAATAAGGTCGAGCGTTTTAAATTTCTGTGTGCACGAAGCTTCCTCCTCTCCTTTCCGATTTTCTCCCACTTAAGCAGCTCCTTACCGCACGCGCGCGCTCACGCTCGCGTGGTACTGGACGAAGCCGCCGCGGACCTTTCAGAAGCACGTTATCAACTAATCGCGCTGGGTTTGAATTATGCGGCAAGTGCTCGTTGTGTCCGCAAGTGTTAAGCCGCAC
Organism: Ormyrus nitidulus; assembly: GCA_900474335.1. Classification (NCBI taxonomy): domain Eukaryota; kingdom Metazoa; phylum Arthropoda; class Insecta; order Hymenoptera; family Ormyridae; genus Ormyrus; species Ormyrus nitidulus. The sequence continues at coordinate 177,167 of UCOL01000019.1, read as the reverse complement.
TTTCGTTCTGTACCAATAAAACAGTGAGACAGATTTTCTTAATTTGAGGTCAGTGTTGTGCTTTGTATAATTGTTATTCGATCAATTTTTTTAAATTATAATAAAATAAATTGCAGGTAATTTATTTCATTTTTATCATGGAAATTGTTTTTTTGTAATTTTGTCAAAATTTACGAAGCCTTAAACTTTAGATTTTGCGGGCTGAAAATAAAGATTTTCAATTGTTAGAGAATTTGAAGAACACGTGTATCTATTCGTACGTACTCTCACTTTTTACCGTTTTAATAGCACGAACGTACCAGTTTGGAGAAATTTCGTTAAGTTCAACTTTGTACTCTTGTCCTTTTTTTTCTAGTAGCTATTTTCAAAGGAAAGCGGATTGTCGCGCACTCGTTTTCTATAAATAAAATATATTATTGTTAACATATTTAATTTTATTCGCAGAAATATTTCAACTGGAAATTGTTGTCCTTTAAACCGTATTCTATGAAAAATTGAATAATGCTTATTAGCATCTTTTTGAATGAGTTATTGCAAGTGTACATTTAAGAATAGAGTAGCTACCGTTTTACCGAAAGATCTGTCCTTTCTGTAAAGAAAGTCCGAGTAATCTATGGTTAACCGTTACTCAGAAACATAAATTTAAAATGGATAGTTAAAGTAACTTTCGTTGTACCTTGTTTGAATACTTTTTGTTCATTATTCGTATTATAAGCAATAAACAAATATGAAACGTTTTATCTACAAATTTAATTAAAATTAATCCTTAAGCGAACCTGTAGATTAAATAAAAACTTATTCCATGTTTTTAGAGTAATAAAACTTGTTTTATATCACTTATTTTTTATATAGCCCATTCATAAAATCCGTTAATATATAGATATAAATCTAAGGTTTGAAATCGGTTTTAATACACAATAACATCGTCAATAATAACCAGCAGTCATTTCACTTTTATCTTAAATCGCGAGTCTTTCTAATAACAATGAGCAATCAAGTTCGCCAGCAAAACTCCTCTTAAAACACAAAGCGAAAAAAGTTCATCGGAAGTAAAAAAAAAAAAAAAAAAAAAAATGACCGGGCGTGTCCACTCGTCGATTTCTTGCAAATGCTAACTCGACGGTTTTGTCGCCTAATTGCAGGAGAGAATCCAGCCAGCGGCGCGCTTTTATATAATGCCCAGGAAGCCGTGACGAACGAGAGAGCGATGGAGTTGTCGGCAGGCCCGCTCCGATCGTAATCGATCCGTATCTCGACCAACCCCCTTTCGCCCCCACCTGGGGGACCCGGCCGAGAAGAAGAAGCGGAGGTGCACATAATCGTTGCGCAAGACGTTCGCACGATATGGCGAGCATTGCCGGCAAGTTAGGTACGAGAGGCCGCGCGGCTCTTCCGCGCCGGTAAAAGCTCTCTCGGATTTAGAGCAGCGCGAACTCCGAGCGCGGTAATGGGATATATGCGCGAATTGGATAATCCTGGTTGTAGAAAGTGCGCGCGCGCGGATTACGCGCCTGTGAGGCAATAGTTACGTTTTTGCCGATTAATTATAAGGATATACATAATATTAAATGGTTTATCTCGCGGTTCGTTTATTTTAACAATCGATGAATTATTGCCGGTGTTTCGCGCTCGGAATTCGGTTTGCAAAACTGCTGATAAATATTCATGGGAGCCCTCGATATATTTTACTACCAAATTATCGATTTTATTTTAAAAACGTTCTATATCCAGAGAGACCATTCGTTTCGAAAAGCTGCGGCGCACGCCGCCGCCATTCGCCGCGCATAAATCACCCAGAGACACACGCTATACTTCGCGATTTAGCAACGAGTCTCTCCACCCCCGTCTGACCGATTCTCTGTGTTCTGCACTTCAGCGTCAACGGCGAGGCTAAGCGGCCTCGGCAGGGAGTCGAGGGAGATGCTGCTGCTGCGCCGCGCGATGCAGACTCTGGCCACCGCGGAGGTGCAGAGTCGGATTAGGCCCTACTCGGAGATACCTGGCCCGACGCCGATACCCTTCTTGGGGAACACCTGGAGATTCATACCGTTCATAGGTAACGAGCCGATTGCTTGGCGGCTATATTGCGCCTACCGGATAATCCGAGTAAGCTGTGACCGTCCCGCCTGCCGGTGACGGGGAGAGAGAGAGAGAGAGAGAGAGGAAGTTTGATCGTAATTGCCGGACGTGCTTTTGATGATGTTTAATAGTTGAATGGCTTGATTATTTGCGCCAACGAAAATTGACTGGGGCGTGATGTCGGTTTTCTAAATATTAATTCAAAGATAGCTGGCCTTCTTCGGAGAGGTTTCGTAAAAATTTGGTGAGGATCGAACTGTTTTTGGAAATCTTGCATTATTCGAGAAAGTTCGCTCGATGCCACTTAAAATAGGGACGCGGCCGCTGATTTTCACGGATAAAGCAAGAGAGTTTGTTTTCAGTTAACGAGAACCGGAAATTCTTTGGTTTTAAGTAGTTGAACATATACCTAGAAAAGATTTAAAAAGTGTGATTTTATGTTAAACGTCCCATTCATAACGATTCGTTAACAGTCCTGTGGTAAGAGAATCGGCGTAATAACAGTTCAAACAGGGACTCATGGTCGTTCAAGAGCCTAAAAAGTGAAAAGTAATAATATGAAAATATTCGAGTAAATTTTTCGCTTCGATCTTAAAATTATTCCAGATTCTCTTCCTATAATCACATTCCTGCCGCTCCCTTCGAAGAGAACATAAACCCAATAAACGGTACGTTAAAGCTAATTATCGAAGCTACAACGATTAATAAAATTCTAAATGACTTCATCAATGACTCCCTCTCGCATTAATGATGATATCAGAACGATTATTCACGCGCGTATATTGGCCAATATACATTCGCTGTTTATTCAAAAGCGGCCTCGCCGAGAAGAAAAATATTCCCCGAGAAAATTTCTAAGACAAATCGTCTCATTTTTTTTCCTCAGTATATACCCTTGTCATATTTAACATTAACTGCCGGTACTTTGCATTGAAAGTACGAGCACGTCGGGCGCTCACAATTTTTACATTCTATTAAAAAAAAAAAAAACATACAGTCGCGTCGTTTTCTCTCCGCGGCGCGTTCGTTTTCCACGAGCGAGTCGTCATCGCGCTTTACAGCGACTAAAACTCTTCTCGGGGAACAAAAGATATATCGCCACTGCGCAACGCGCGATAATAGAATCTTGCAAATCTGTAACTCCACGTCCCACCTCGGGGCCGCTAAAGAGCCGTAATGCGCTCGCTAATAACGCATTACCGCGTCTTTTGCGCAACGCGCACACCTCCGTCTGGCTTTCACTGTATATCTCCGGCCGCTCCGAGGTGCCGCCGCGCGTGAAAATCCGAGGAAAAGCCCGCGACGTGCCACCGTGTTTTTTTCGGAGGTTCCAACCGAGCGAGGGAGATGCTTGAGCACGCGCCCGGAGCGATTAGCGTCTTGGGAAAGCAGGAAACGAGCCGACGACCGATATACTGCCCGGGCCTTTGTTCGGCAGCGCGCGCTTCGCAGCTTTTTACGCCGCCTCTTTTTCAAAGGAGGATCGAGCGCGCCGAAGCTCGCGGCTGATTCTGCGCTCTCGGCAAAGTTGCGCAATGCGTTTCCCTCTTTTGGGCTCTCTCTCTCTCGAGGTAATGGGATTAATTGGAGGAGAATGCGCGCTGTACTCGCTCTCTGGAAGTGGGCGCGCAATTTTCTTTGAATTAGGAGCGAAAAGTATTTTTTAAACACGTCGCCTTTGTTTTTTCTCTTTTTCAATGGGCGCGCAAGGCGCGTAACGGAATTGAATGGAGCGTATTTTTCTCGGGTCGTCGTAAAAAATTCTCGGTAGTAATTTAAATTCCGCGTCGAGCACGTGCGAAAGCTAACAGCGTTTATTGATTATTTGCCGATTACGCGCCGCGCGGTGTGTCTCCTTACACACTTCGCGCGAATTCACCAAATTTAAAAAGAGAAAAAAAAAACTGTTATAACGACGACGCTCCCACTCGGTCGAAGGACTTTAGAGCTCTCTCGCTTATAAATCTCGGGGCCCTCAGGCGACTACAAGATCCAGGAGGTGGACAAGGTCTCGCGGCGGCTGCACGAGGAGTACGGCGACATCGTCAAGATCGAGGGCCTGCTGAATCGGCCCGACATGGTGTTCGTCTACGACGCCGACGAGATCGAGCGGATCTTCCGGCAGGAGGAGAAGATGCCCCACAGGCCGATGATGCCCTCGCTCGATTACTACAAGCACACGCTGCGCAAGGACGTCTTCCAAGGACGGGGAGTCATCGCAGTGTGAGTGTACCCTCCTCCTCCTCCTCCTCGTTGCTTTGAAGGAGTAGTATATCGTCGGGGAAGAAGGTTTTTTTTTCACATTTACATTCGAATGTTTTATGGGGGTTTGGGTAAGAGTCGTTTCAATTAGTGAGATTCGATTGCCGCTAATTTTTTCGAGCATTGAGAAAACCAGTTTTCGAGCGGGAATTGACCAATTCGGTAAAATTGGTAACAAATGGTCCGTTGCTTTAACTGGTAACATTTATTAGGTAGGTTTATATTCTAGGCGCATTAAAAAATTGTTAGGTATTTTTAAAAGTTCTATGTTTAAGTGCTCATTTATTACGTTAGTTTTCAGCGGCATTCGGTCCTTTCTCCCTCTCAGGCTTAGAACCTTTTCGAAAGATATATCTTAAACGAGATCTCGCGGCAAAGTTATCTTATAAAGAAAAGTTGAACGCAAAGCACGAGCAAGTATTGTGCTACAGTCGAGACAGTGATGTATGCCAGTTAATCATATGAGATAATAATCAGGACCTCACAACCGCTTAAAAATGTGAGGAACGAGATATATTATCCAATATCTCCGACATTCTTTCGAGGCACGAGACCTTTCAAAATGCAGAGTAGCCTCTTCGCTCCGTACGATTTCATTCATGAATTTAAAGCGTTCTTTAATTAAGAACTTTCTGCATAAGTTATATGGCGAGCCGCCGCCGCCGCCGTCGGTCACGTGAAAATTTCGTTGAAAATTTTAGCGCTTTATGGTCCCCGCAGTCCATCAAAATTTTTGCATATTACATGCGAATGATTTACTTATGCAAACGAGTCGCTGGGCGCGCCCGAAACCTACATTCCCCCGTGAAAATTCGCCGAGGCGTTTTAAATTATTATTATATATATGAACATCGTTGCTAAATCTTTCGGAATCTCGCGATTAAGAGCCACCCACAGTCGCGCGAGTACCTCTTTTTTTTCGCCTACATTTTAATAAATCTATTAGCGCTACCGCCTCAGTTCGACGACTTTCAACGGAGCGCGATAAATTATTTACGAGGTTGTTTCCTTTTGCCGCGTTGCCGAAGCGTGAGTTTTTAATCGCGCCTATCAATTTGTCCGTAACCGCAAACGGGTTCGGCCATCGGCGATTAATAATAAATCCGCCCGTCGAGCGAGAGGCACTTAGAGATTAATGATTTTCTAATCGGAAACTAATAAGTTGCACGCTACCGAGTAACGACAGGTGCAATTAGGAGCACTTGCACTTTCGCGCTTTGTAAATATAATATTAAATCGATTTCGTTCGAAGGGCGGCGGGGGGAAGGAGGCGAAAAGAATATATTCGCATTGCGAGAGCAAAATTTAGCGACAGTCATCGTATCGGTTTTTGGTTCCAGGGGATAAGTGGCGCAAGAGAGAGTAAGAGTTCCCTCCGGACAATTACTCCGACGTTTTACTCGTTGTATCACGTTCATCTTAAATTATATAGTAAATATTAAGATACTTTTGGCCGCGCGCAGAGAGGACTTACGTAATGCCGGGCGTCTCTCTTTTGTTTACATAATCTGTATATAGAAATTTTTTCTCAACAAACAAAAGAGCCCGCGAGCAAATATTATACACTTGTGCGGAGTGTTTTTTTTATACACCGGTCAAAGTGCGGGCGTCTTTAGAAAGCATACGTATAGATTTTCATGAGAAATTGATTTGCGGCGCATTCTTCGTTCGTCGGTTCTAATGACTCCGCTCGTTTCATAATGTTAGGCGGTTTATAAGTTGTAAGAATCACTTTTAACAACTACCCGTTTTCTAATGCGAAATTGACTAAACACATTATATCAGAGCCGTAACGCGTTACTTAATTTAGGTACGATTGCGCGCGCAGAAAATAAAGTAAATGAAAATCGAACGGTATACCGAACCGACTTTAGAAAGTTTCATTATTAATATACTCGCTGATTCTCGCGAGATATTACAACGAGAACGTTTGCTAAAACGAATACTGCTCCTCGTAGACACGGAGAGGGCTGGTACAATTTCCGAAAGAAGGTCCAGCAGGTGATGCTGCAGCCCCGCTCCGCCCGCATGTACATCGGCACCATCGACGAGGCCAGTCAGCTGTTTATCGACAGGTATGGCAAAGCTTCGATTTATCCACATTCGATGATTTCCCGCGGCTCTTATACGTCTTATTTAGAAACTTATAGTTTACCGCGAAATTCGCTGCCGGGCAGTGATTAAAAAGTATTTCCAATCAACAATGCAACCTCACCGTCATTCGACGGTTCCGCGAACGAAAAAACGAAAGAAAACTCGTTGCGCGTCGCGGGCAAAAACCGGTCGGGCTCCGTAGACGCGCAGCGCACGACGGACGGTATAGGGCTCGATGCGTTGTAAGGAGAAAGCGCATCGCGGAAGCCCGACGTTTGCTCGCGCGTTAAACGTCCACTCCCACACACGCCGACAGAGAGACCTCGCAATTTAATGCCACTTTGCGTTTGCCGCGCTTTTCAGGATAGAGAAGCTGAAAGACGAGGCGGACGAGGTGCCTGGGAACTTTCTGAGCGAGATACACAAGTGGTCCCTCGAGTGTGAGTATGAAGCCAATCCGTTACGACACTTCCTGCTCCGCGGGGCTGGCCTCTCGGGATATACATATTGTTTCGGAGAGGTGGAAAGTGTATAAAGTTTGCGTGTTTTGGTTTTGCGCGATAATTGTCGGCTTACGGGGTGCGTTTGTTGTTTCTAAGATAGAATGGAGCTTCAAGGTGATCTTAAGTGGATTTTAATGGGCACTTTCTCTCATTTTGTAGGGGTGGGTTTGTGCGATTATTAGGATTAAATTTCGAGATTGCTTTCCGTTTGCTTATCGATTGCGATTGCGCAGATCTATAAAATAACGCTTATGTAAAACAAACATTTTACCGTATTATTTTACATAACGCGTGAAGTAAGAAATTAGAAAAAATATGAACGCCAATACACACACTTTCCACTTGGTAAAATCGAGTCGAGCTCGAAACATTTCTCGAAATTTGTATAAAAAGTCAAAAAAAAATTCTACTGCCCGCTTTAGCGATCGCGAGCATCGCGCTGGACGTCCGACTGGGCTGCCTGGACGAGGAGGGTGCGCCCCCGGAGACGCAGCAGCTGATAGACGCGGTGCTCTGCTTCTTCAAGAACGTCGGCGAGCTCGAGCTCAAGATCCCCTTCTGGAAGTACTTCAGCACGCCCACCTGGAGAAAGTACATCCACTCGCTGGACGTCATTCTCAAGTGAGATACAATGCCCATTTTATCTGCCTGCATAATGTCGGACCTTCGCGGCGGGATTGCGTTTTTTTTTCTTCTGGTTTCGTATAGTTTTTCTGAAGGTTCGACGATTGGCACACGGATGCCAAAAGAAAGGGATTGAGTAACCCCGTTGATGAAAGATTTATACGGTGTTACCTCATTTTCGCTCAATCTTAAATTATAACGAAGAACGGAAGAAACACGAGTTACCTGATGGGTTTCAAGCTCGAATTTTTTTTATGTCTCACGTGCTTAATTTAATTTCTAGCACAACCTCGAAGTACACGAAGGAAGCGCTCGACAGATCCAGATTGACGAATAAGGAGAAAAATGAACTCTCCGTCTTGGAGCGCATCTTGGAGCTCGAGGGGAATACAGAGATCGCTTCCATTCTTGCTTTCGATCTATTTTTAGTCGGCATCGATACGGTAAGGCTCGGAAAATATATATTCTGCTCTACGTTGAGATAAAAAAAATAAACACGAAATTCGGTTGCAGACCTCGAATTCAGTCGCGTCGGTGCTCTACCAGCTGGCCCAAAATCCGGACAAGCAAGAGAAGCTGCACGAGGAGCTGAAGCGAGTCCTGCCCGAGGACGGCCGTATTCAAAACGACCACATCGACCAGCTGAAGTACCTGAAAGCGTGTATCAAAGAGACCCAAAGGTATATTATAACGCATCCTCGAATCCCATATCCGAAACTTGGTTCGTCCCTAACTAATTCGAGCTCCTCTCTGTTCCTTCAGAATGTACCCGGTGGTGATCGGGAACGGGCGCTGCATGCAGACCGACACCAACATCCTCGGCTACCACGTGCCCAAAGGCGTAAGTGAAACTCGTGCAACGCTGATGCACACCTGCAGCCGCTTTTTCTCTCCGCTCTCGTTTGTTATGAAGACGCGACGGCGGCCTTGTACTTGCTGATGCCCGAGATGAACCGCCGGCTATATACGGCCGGGCGCGAAAGTTCGCGAGAGAGCCACTTGTCGGGCTGAATTTTCGGGCCCCGAAGAAGATTCGGAGAAAACGAGCGAGTGAAATTCGTCCGCATTGCGCAATTATAAATGCACAACTGTTTACATTGATACGTCAATTAAAGTCATTTTACTGCAGCCAGGTTGAAATTAAAAACAACAGTCCCGTTGATTCTTCTTAATTCCTCTCAAGAGTCATAAATTCCATCGCTCGAACGACATATATATCAATCATACTAAATTCACGTTGCGCCCCTTAGGTGCACGTGGTGTTCCAGCACTACGTGATCAGCAACACGGACCGCTACTTCCCGCGCAGCGAGCAGTTCCTCCCCGAGCGCTGGCTGGACGCGGGCTCCCTCGAGGCGCCCAGGCACCCCTTCGCCTCGCTGCCCTTCGGCTACGGCAGGCGCATGTGCATCGGGCGCAGATTCGCCGAGCTCGAGATCACGATACTGCTCGGCAAGGTATATGGATTGGATTGGAATCTCCTCGCGAGGATGGAATCTCCGTATACGATAATTTTGCGCGAGAGGGAGAAAGAAATCCCGTCTGGCTACCAGGCCTAATTAATTTATGGACGGAGCGTGACTCGGCGCAAAGCTGCGACGTCCCACTTGGCGCGGGATTGAAAAAAAAAAATTGAAATTCACGTAATACACGAGGCTTTTGTCGACGAACGATCGATTCACGTCGAACGTTATAAGATGTATATTTAGGTGACGAAAAAGGAGAAAGCGTCTCGCGCGGCATTAGAAAATCCACGCGATCGAGAAGTCGGAAGTGGCTGGATTTTATTTTAACGAGGCGAATCTTTATTCAGCGGGGGCTATAAATAGACTCGTGAGAGTCGATGTTGCAACGATCGCGACGATGTAATTTCTGTTTACTTATGCAAATGCTACGTATATACATAAACAATATGAAAAAAAGCTCATCATAAACCGCTTGCGAGACGAACCGTAAATTCACAGCTTTTACATATTATAAGAAAAGCGCCGAGGAAGAAAAAAAAATACGCCAGCCGTCGACGGGCAACCGTTAGAAGCCAACACGCGCCGGGGACCCGTTTTATATATCAATTATACAATCGGCGGAGCCGGTCGATCGGGTCGCTTCCTCGTCGATATATCGGAACGCGGCCCCGTCCCGGTCAATTAAGCCTCTAACGCTCGGCTGGAAAAAGGCAGGAAAAAAAAAAATGTGCCCTGTCACGTTCGGCGGGGCCGATATCTTTCGTAGGAAGTATACGTGTAGTTCGAGAGAGAAAGCGCGACGCCGAAATTATGCTAATGCCGAAGGCAGTCGCAGACGCGCGCGCGCGACGGCATATTATAAAAGTTATGTCCGGCGAGCGTTCCACCCGGTGACCAGGAGAACGGCTGCCTTTTGGTGAAATCTCCAGGCGATTCGTTAGATGTGGGAAGGAAGACGTCGGGCCGAGGAGGCCTTTTTTTATTCGACGGCCCCGGAGAATCGATAATCGGTTTCGTGTATTATAATTGGGCGGTGAAGCTAAAATTTGAGAAGCAACTTGTCGGAGCTTATTATGAGAGTTATAATCTTAATTTGGCGTTGCGTCGAACGTAACGCGAGGGTAATTAGCCTGGCCCGCAGCGTGCGACGAAACTTTGCGAAATTAGTTTCCAGTTTAAATTTTTTCTGCTTTCCCTAGACGTTAAAAAAAAAAATTGCACCGCGCTAATAAAAAAAAAGAAAAAAAAACGAAGCAATAGAAGTGTCCGCGCTTGCGCAAACAAAGACATTAAGATACATTCCCACAGAGGAATTACCGGTAGCGGCTTCTGCCCGGCCTGGTATTTAAACCGAGCCGAGTAGCGCAAAACCGCAGCGCGGAGAGCTTCCCGAGGAGAGGGCCGCTCGTTCCCCGCGATTATGATATTATCTACCGCGCACTTGGCGGTCGAGGCAATGTTGCGCAAATGAAAAGCCGAGGAGGACAATGCGAAAGCCGCATCTCGCGGCGCGCTTCGAGTCGTTAAATTTCGCGCGTCACCGCGAGAGGATATATAATGTATATACGTGTGTGTATACCTTCGCCGGAATTCGTTCTTGATGATCGCCACGGTGGGAAGGGATATTCAGAGGAATTCCTGAACGGTGAGAAATATTGCTCGCGCTTCGAGATAGAAAACGGGGACTTTGCTCTGTGTGTCGGTGTTTTTTTTCTCTATGTGCGAGTTAGGAGCCGAGATTTATGGCGCGGCTGTTAACGATTTTTTTTTAGATCGCGCGAGAGAATATATCGTAGAAGCGTTGCTTGAGAAAAATTTTATGTTGCTTTTACGGCTGGTATGTCGTTTGGCATTTTTTATGAGAGAAAAGGGTCCGAGCCAAGTTATTTAAATAATTTAAATTCAGTTTTATCCATTTTTTTTTCTATTTCACTGACTTGCGTTTTGTAAAAAAATACACTTATTTATTCGGTAAAAAAAAGTCGTAGAAGTATCATCGAAAAACTTTGTAATTTTTAAGAGCTGCTTGAGTTGAGTGTAGTTTTCAAATGTACAAATATGCAAAACTTCTAGAATACTTGAAATCTTAAGTAATATTCGCTTATTTAACAGTAAGCCATTTGAAAAAGGGTGAATGTTTACAAATACTGCAAACTTGTATTACTGTTTAACATACAAATTGCTTGACTAATAATGACAGTCAAGTTTCACTTATGAGCTTAATTTAGTCTTCCTTTTTATTGAAGCAATATTCATATTATTTCTTTTAATAAAATACCTACTAGTATAGATTAGCAAGAAGACCAATGATTTAATTAGTTATTGTTTTTCTAGATTTTGCGGAAATACTGTGTGGAATATCACCATCCAAAATTGGAATACTACATTGATCCGATGTACACACCTAAGGGACCACTCAAGTTTAAATTCGTCAAACGGTGAAATAAAATAATCAGTTCATCGCAAATATTTTTATTTTCATATAATCACATGAGAATACATTATATATATATATATACAAATACGTAATGATGACGTGTGTAAAGAATTGTACAAAATATTTTAGGTTTCTTTGCAACCATTAGAATTAATTGAACACTATAAGGATTTGACTATCAATGTACGTTTAAATAAATTTTAATCAAACTACGTATTACATTGTAAACTTTGCGCACGTTCTAACTTTTTGCTGCTCCTATTAAACTTCAGTCTCGGTGTCGCACTAAAAATCTAATTAATTATTGTAAAAAGTATTTTTAAGTAAAATTAAAATATCAATAAATATACTGATAATCAAATATTTTACATTACTACGTAAAACAAGATTTTTTTTTATCTAAACAAGAGCACCGATACCAATCTTTTAAAAAATACAATTTTTGTTTTCAAATACTAAATTTTACATAAATTTTTGTTAAATTAAATCTATTTTCTAAATTTAATTCAATTTCTGCCTATTGATCATGTTGAACTTTAACTCTCCATCCGGTGCATACATAAATGTCACCTTATACTTGAGCGGCTTGTAATGATACTCGATTTTGTATTCTCGAAGAAGCTGCAAAACAAAAGCAAAAGTTTAACTTTCGGTTTCAAAACTAATTTATTTTACTTATTCTTAAATTTAATTTAAAATCAACGCAATTTAAGGCTCCAAAATTGTAGTTTTTTTTTAATTCTCCACGTTTTTTTTTAAATTAGAAACATTTTTTTTCTACTTTCCTTTCTTTTCAACTGTATTAGAGTACAGCCAAGCAATGTATTAAAAAATTTTTAAATTATTATAAAAACGAAAAAATGAAGAAAACTGTAATGCCGGTAACTAAGAAGTAAATAAGGTAACGTTCCCCCCACTACTACTATTCTTGTCAATTACTCAAAGCATTCAGGCAAAAAAAAATCAACTACAATCGTCGGCCAATTTTCAGTTCCAGGATCCCGAAATAATCTCGCTGGTCCTGCATTCTACAAAAAAAAAGCGACCTGCGCTCCGCTCATCAACCGACCTTGGCGAGTAGAACCTGCATCTCGAGGTCGGCGAATCTGCGACCGAGGCACATGCGAGCTCCGTAGCCGTAGGGCAGAGAGGCGAAGGGGTGAACCTTCGGGTCCGTCGAGTTCTTCATCCACCTCGAGGGCTTGAACGTGCCCGCGTCCGGCGCGTACTCCTCCATGCAGCCCGTCACGAGTGTCGGGAAGACTATTTGAACCTGAAGAGAGAGGATGTCGATTTTTTTGCACCGCCGCTGTATATAATTGACGCAATGTATACAATTGACACGCGAATCGCACTTACCCCCTTAGGTACGTGGTATCCGCAGATAATCATGTCGTTCTGCAACGTCCTTCCGTTCCCAATTACGGTCGAGTACATCCTGCCCCGCAACGAGTGAATTATACATTTGTAACGATATTGTGTGGAAAAAAAAAAAGAAATCGGATTAGAGACCGAGGTTAAAAATAACTACCTGAACACTTCTTTGACGAACGCCCGCATGTAGGTGGCCTCGTCCAAGTCCTTCGCCGTGAGAGGAACCCTCGGATCCGGCGCTATTTCCATCAGCTGCCGGTAGATTTTCTCCTGCTCCTCGGGCCTCGTCGCCAGCTGATAGAGTATCGAGCACACGGCCATGGAGATCTGCGAATCGAATATTGAGCGTTAGCTGCCCGATTCTAGCGTTCAGAAGCGATTAATTTACTTACCGTGTCAATTCCAACCAAGATGAGATCCAGAGCAAGAACGTAGGCCAGCTTCGGGTTGGACTCTTTGACCAGGATCCGTTCTATGAGCGACATGTCGTACTCGTGCATCTCGACGCCCTTCCTCTTCTTCTCCTCCAGCCTCTCCATGGCCGCGTCGATGTACTTCATGCAGACTCTGCGCGGAAGACGTTAACGCATATATATAAATAAGAAGCTCCGCGCGTCTTTTGCGGGCCGTATAAAGAGGAGAGATGGACGGGGGACTCACTTGACGAAGAAGTCCATGTTGCGGACGTAGCGGGTCCAGAGGGGGGTGGGGATGTACCTCCAGTAAGGAGCTTTCAGCTCGAGGGTCGCGACGTTCCTAAGCGCGTACTTAGCCGCGTCGATAATCTTCTGCGGCTCCGAGTCCGGCGCCAAGTCGCCCAGGCAGCCTAATCTCACATCCAAGGCGACGCGTCCTATACCTGACCGGACGGACGTTTTGCGAATTAGTTTTTGGGGAGGCTTGTTTTTTTTATGATTGCTCTGCCGAGATTGCCGCAACGGGTGAATGAGAAGGTAAATTTGAATTTTTTTTTCTCAATGCGTCTGCGTCGATGCGGCTATTCTTATTCAAATCAAGAATGGTGGAGATGTAAATTTAGCTTCTTCGACGAGTTTTTTGAACTTTCAGACTTTGGATGCAGTTTTTAATTAATAAAAAGTGTTTTCAGTTTTTTTTTTTTTAAATCTTATCGAACTTATTCAAGTGGCTATATATTTAAAGTTCGACAAATTTTAGATTTCGCATCGTTAAAACTATAAAAAGCCCATAAAACATGAATAAATAAATGAATAATTACATTCCAAAGCCCATTTGTGGATTTCATTATCGAAATCGGCCGGCACTTCGTCGTTCTCGTCCTTGATGGACTCGATCCTGCAACAATGACAATAATTTGCTCAGAGTAAATTACCGCAGCCTTCGCAGGATAATTGCAAGCTACGCTCATTATTACCTCTTTATGAAGTCGTTCGTTACCGTTTCGATTGGATTTATGTACTTTTTGACGGTGTGCGGCTGGAGAACCGGTTTCTGAACCCGCGTCCGGAATTCCCGCCACTTCTCGCCGTGTCTGCGAAATCGGCAAAATTAAAACAAGAGAATCTTTTTTTTGCGTTCGCGAACTGGAGGCATTTGTTTAAAAATACAATACGAGTGAGGAAAGATTCCCTCTCCGATTATTCGCGAACAGTGCGATCAAACCATTACCAATCACAAACAAAGCGTTACTCGTTTCTTTCGTCGATTTTCAAATAAAAGCTTAACTCGTTCAAAAAGGTTTCGAGAGCCGAGACAAGAGTCGCAATACTCACACCCCGACGACCCCCGGCAGATCCCCGAAGAACTCTCCCCGGACCTCGCTCTTGTACTTGACGAGGCAGGGCATCGAGGGCCTGAATGGCGTCGGGCCCTCCTGCCTGTACACCCTCTCGATCTCGTCGGCGTCGTAGACGAAGACGAGGTCGGGCCTGCCGATCAGGCCCGTCAGCCTGGTGATCTTGCCGTAGTGCTCGTAGAACAGCTGGGATATCCGGGCGGTGTCCGAGATCGTGTACTGGCCGATCACGGGGAAGAGCCGCCAGGTGTTGCCGAGGAGGGGCAGCGGCTTCGGGCCCGGCATCTCCTCGTACGGCTTCGCCACGACCTGCTGCTGATGCTCGAGAGCCGCGGCGGCGGCGGCCGCGTTGCTGCTGTCCGCGGCGATGGTCTCGCTGCCGATTCCACGCAGCGGGCAGAGGCGCGGCGCCAGGCGCGCCGTCGAGGATAACTTCTTCATTGCGAGTGGCTGCTTCCCTTACGTTGATCTGCAATTGTACGGAGGTAAACGTGGAGTCAGATTATTTTTTATAAGCATTTTATTGATGTAAGGTAGTAAGACACTGCGATTTCGGTAGCTCGCGTGCCGTCTCTCGACCTACCGATTCCCGTATATTTTTTCGATTCTCTATATATTAATATAACTTTATATTTATATAATATTGGCCTTACAATATTTGATATATCCTTCGATTAATGGGGGTAGAAACAAATTTTTGTCATTGAAATTGTGGCCGTATCTTTTTGTTGAGTAATTTTTTAACTTTCTTGTATATCATCTCGTGTGAGGCCTGTCCTTTGTAATGTCATTCGGAATAATTAAGCACGTCGATCAAGCAAGCATTAGCAAAGTAGGTATTAATGCTAATATACAAGTAATTTATTATTCATGCATGTCTATAAGGTATATTTAATTTATTGAAAAAGCTTGGACGTTTTGAAGGGAAAAACTAACAGTGCAATCATTTCAAGACTCCACAGGCTGTAATTGATTGAATAAATTTTATCTGAACACTGAGTAAGATCATTTTTCAAGTAAATTTCAGAAGGATGACAAAGGTATTTTAAAATGTCAAGTTTGTGCAAATTTCGGAACCGGATAGGTGCTAATATTTAACCTTGCCTGTCTATAACTATTGCACAAAAAGATGCAAATTCATCCTCGCTATGCGCTCCTATGACTTTTCTGAATGGCTAATCCTTTTCTTTGGATTATTAAAATAATAAAATACTCCATAAATAAACGTTTTTGTCGAATCTTTTCAAAACTGAATATAAACAAAATTGCTCTTACGAAAGTTTTTAATTAGAAAGAGACACAAAAGGTGAAACTTTGCTCGTGAAATCTTCTTATTTTTGACACACTCTTCGAAGGATTTACGACAATTTTCGACAGTGCAATCAGCTCGCATCATAGAAATGGCTACATTGTCGCGCGTGAAACGCTGATTTTGTAATATTTTAAATGGCTTGATTTGCATATGCTAGAGATGCGTCGGGGCCTATTTTAAGTGAGTCGCGCGCAGCGTACACTTTGTTATTAATATTCAACGGAAGGCCTACATCCGCAGACCCTCGACTGCTTTTTCTTTTGACAATGCAAAAAGCAAGTTAAAAATAATTTGTCCACAGACAAAAGATATTCTAAAATCTATATTCGAAGCGTCGGAATTTTGAATGAGCTTCGATAAATATATTAAACTGTCTGGGCTTGTGATAGTTCGCGTTAAAAAAGTTAATCGAATAATGGCTATCAGTCTATAAATAATATTAACGATCGTTTTTGCCGATCGCTTCTCTTCCGATGAATAATTTATTTTAAAAGATAATACTTTTGTAATGCAAAAAAGTCGGCTTGGTATGCGCAACGAGCTTCGTTCAGTTGTCAGAAATTGGGAGCGCTGCAATTTACTTTCTTCCCAGTGTTGTTATTACGCGTTTTTCTACGATGTTTTATGATCTTTCCATTCAATTATCTTGGCCGCGTAGCGTTTCAGCAATTACGAGATAAAATATTTATGAAGAAAAAGTGAGAAAAGCGCAATTTTTTATTACTCAATTAAATTATACACTGTAAAGCTTGTTCGACAGATTTTCTATTATTTTATCTCGGAAGAATATTTGAAAGCTACTGAAAAGTCCTTTTTTTTCCATCACTGCTGCTTTCCAGCAGCTGTGCACAGATTATTTCTCCTTACTACTCACATCAGTACTGTGGTAAGGAATTAGTCATTACTTTCGACACGCGCGTCATTACTCACAATTAGCGATCAACCAATCCGTCCACCGCGAGCCGCATTACGAAACGTTTCTAATTCGTTATCGGCCGCAGAAACCTCTCCTAATATACGATTCCAGCCCGCAAAGCAAAGGCTGCAATTGACCAAAGTGCCCGCGCTGCACTGCCCACCGGTAACGATATCCCCGCGTCCCATTTAAAAAAACCGCGAAAGAATGCTAATAACTCGTATACCGGGCAAGAAAGTTACGGCGCTCGGTGTAGCTGAGCCGGTAATTATTCTCCGCGCATTTTACCCTCTCTCGAAAGCGCGCTAAAAAACTGAAGAGGCGGTAAAATTTTCGGAAAATTTCGTATATTTCTTTTGATCGCTCGCAAAACGTCCTTACACTTTTGTTACACGAATAATGATAAAACAAAGCCGCTCTCCGAGCCGAGGTCAATTTTCAGTCCGCTCGCTAATCGAAGCGGCGGGCCGCTAAGAAAAAGTGCAAACACCATATCATCGACGAAGCAAAGCTCGTCCGCGCGCGGCGCGGGTGACATTGAAATGCCGGTCTCGCGCGCGCGCCGATTTCCAGCGCCGAGATTTACCTGGCAAACAAAGCAGGTGGATGTGCGCGCGTCCGCCTGTGTCGGTGAGCGGCGCGGTGTGCCTTCGTACGAGTACGTATATATAAACGGAATCGTCCCGGGAGCGAGAGAAAGTACTCGCCAAAGCGGTGCTCTGCGCGAGTGTGTGTGCGTGTGTACGTATCGCTCGAAAGAATGTCGGCTGAGGCTTTGTTCCCCGCGCACTTGAAAATAGAAACTGCTTTGCATCCCGCTGAATTTCCTATGCGGAGGAGGTTTCGTTCGAGGTTCTTGTATTCCTTCGACTTCGATGCTTTTTTTTTATTCATTCCTCGATGCTTTTTTTTGGGTGGAAGCAGCGGTTTATTGTTATAGGATTTAAATCTATGCAGGATGCTAAGCCAATGTAAACTCGATGCAGAGTATCGTCGAATCTTCATTCAGGCACGATGTTCAGCGCACCTCAATTTTTCGACTCTATATGAAAATAGAAAAAAAAAAAAAACTAATCTCGCCTATAAGGAAAAATTATTAGGTCAACGCTTCGGCGTCGGCAGTAGGTCATCGAACTCGGTGCCCAAAGCGGCCGTCGGCCGCGAGCGCAGTGCCGCTCGTAAATCGGCGATTCAGCAATTTTCACGTGCCGGGAAACTCGCGCGCCGCGCGCGAGGGGAGACCCAGAAACCGCGATTCCCGCGCGCGACTCGCGAGAACGAGAAAATATGTACTGTTAGAAGCCGCGCGCGCGCGGCGGGAAAAGAGGTAGAGCTCCGAAATCGAGCGAGCGCGCTTCTCGAAAAAAAGATATAAGGCTCGTGATCCAGACAGGTCGTCCTTGACGGTTTATGGCGAGTGCAGCCTGTCTGCTTCGCCGGGGAAGGAGATGCGAGCCGCGAGAGGGTATTTCTGCACCTTTGGGCGACGCGAGCGTCTTCGGGACTAGTTTCTCGAGCGCTAATTGATTTTTTTTTTTACAACGCTTACTTTTCAATTGAGTGCATGTTTGGATGATTGGCTAAGCGTGGCTTTATTAGAAAAAGTTGATTAGCATCGGACTTCAAGGATTTTTAAGTTTAATTAAAGTAACTCTTAATGGTTCTTTGTAGGGCTGAGCGATGCGACCTACATTGCAAGTATATACTTTATTGCTCGTTTGTATACAAAGCCTAATAAATTACAGGCAAAGATATTTATGTAACTGTGCTTGACATTGATATGCATCCAACGATAAAAAAAAAACATGTTAAAGACCTTACGAACGCCTCGTCTACATCAGTATCCACTCAACACTGGATTCTACATCGAATTGCGTTCGAAAACTAAAAAAAAAAATAAAAAACCGCGCCAACGCCGCCCTTTTTCGCGCGCGCAAAAACGAAAACGTACCCAACGAAATCAGCAGCCCTGGCATTCCGCCTCCTCGGAGCGACGAACCTGCACAGCTTTATACACCGTCCAAGCAGCGGCTCTCTCCGCTCGCCCCCTGGTATCGGCACTCGGTCACTCGGCGACGGAACAGTACTTACGGCGGGCGCGCTCGAGCGGCGACTGAATAAGGTCGTACGTGTGGAGGCCCATCTTCGTCGGCGGCGGGCAGCAGCAGCAGCAGCAGCAGCAACCGCCGCCTCTCCCTCCCCGCGGGGCGGCCTTTCACGGGCGCCGCCGCCGTAGCGAGGAGGAGCGATGAACTCGCCGCGATGGATACACTCACGATTTTAGGCCCCCCGGATATAATGCTCTAACGGAGTCCCCCTTCCCCCTCCCCCGAATGCCATTAGACGCTTCTGGCTTTTCGAGGATTCGTGCCGTCGCGCGGCGGCCAGCGGAAAACGTAGAGATATATATCGAGGATGCGCCGGGGAGATCGGCTTTATTGTGCACCTGTCGCGAGTGCGCGCGGCGCGTCGTTTCTTTCGAGTGGAGTCCTCTGTCATTTATTAAATGGCACGCGCGCTTTTTTTTCAAGCTTATTATCCTTGACTCTTTAATTCGTATCAATTATACTAATTTTTTTTTTTTTTAATTTCCATGGGGATATTAATGATATGCGATATAATGTTCGTTTGGATGAAACAGTCGAGTGTTATTAAAAATAAATTGAAATCCTTAATTTCTGTTATAAGGTTCGCTGCGAGTACTGAACGAAGAGAAATAACGTAGAAATCTCAAGGATGAGATATTCGATTAATCACCGTCCGTGAAATGGAATGTAACTGCATCTGTGTTTTCATTTACAAAAAATGATTTGTAAGGTAATGCCCTCCCAAACATCCGTTATCGAAACCTCAGACTTTTTTTCTAGTTTATTTTTCCTAGTCTTTTTACACGAATCTTAAAAGTTCGCTGCGTAAGATTAGAATTATTCTTAATTATTTATTTAAAAAAAAAATAATCTCTACCCAGAGAGGAGTGTTATAAATTCAAATTTAAAATTGAAGTACGTCTTATGCAATAAGCTTAATTTTTTACCTCATCCCGTCGAAATCGACTTGATCTTTAACCGATGTGCCAACGACTTACGGTAGTTTACGGTATGTCAAACGTAAATCAGTAAACGTGAAAATTTCGAAGAACGATAAGCATCATAATACGCAAGCCGAAATCGAGAAAATCCGAATTGGAAAACGTTCAGGAATGAGAAAAAAAAAACTCGTTTGACCGTCCACCGCGGCGTCTCTCCGCTTTCCTCCGAAAATAAGACGTGCACCGGCCACACCCGGGAGCGGCGACAAAAACATAATCCGCAAAATCAGGCAGGTAAACACGGAGATCTCCGATGTATCGTCGCGTTCGCGTCCCATTATCCGTCCCCAAATCTGATTTTTTTCGGCAGCCTCCGTGCCCACACAAAGGCCGCCCCCCTCTCTCTCTCTCCAAGGGTTGAAAGGAAAACAGACCCTCAAAGGCGACGAAAGCAATTCTCTCTCCGGGGAGAGATTTGTCTCTCTCTCTCTCCCTCTCTTTCTCTCCTCGAGTGGGCAAATTACACCTGGAGCCGCCGCTGCTTTCCCCGAAGCGCGAGATATTTATTGCCTGTGCCCTCTCGCAGGACGACGGCGAGCGATTTTCGTTTTCGTTCAGACGGGCCGCCGTCGTATTTCATAACGACGATCGCGCGCGCGCGCGCGCGCCTTTGACCGAAAATTTACACCAGGTTTTGTATCCCAATTCCGTTAGACGCGAACTTTGAAATATGGGCGCGGATTTTTTTGAAGGATGGAACACGAGTCGGTTTGGAGTGGGCTAGTAAAAAATTGAAAAGTACGTCGTGTTCAATAAAATATAATTAAACAAATTGTGCAGCAGACTTTGTACACGTGGATGAAGATTTTTTTGTGAATTCGAAAAATTTACTTGAAACTTGAGAAAATTTTTATTACAGGGAATAAAGGTAAGTATTTCACTTCAAAGGATATACAATGAGCGCAAGTACGTGAGCATCTTCGACCAGCAGTTCTTAAGCAGCAGGTGATACAATGTACCCTATTTAATTTATAGCAATAAAATAACCAGTCGTACCTGCTCAGCCTTATTTAATTTGCAGCAATAAAATATACCAGTCGTACACCTGCCTTTAGCCCACATTCAGGTACTATGCAAAATCCTATTAAAATCCGACTTATTTCAGGTACGCTCTCCGCGCTCCTCTTGCATGCATAGAGCAAGTTTCATTTCAAAACTAAAACCCACACTGCTCGCCGAGTCGACAGTTTTCCCCGGCCGACGCGACTTGAATTTCAACGAGCGTCGCGTATCCCATTTTCCAGCGTGATTCAGCCGCGCGCCAAACGAAAGCGACATTAAAAGTGCGTTAAGATATTCGCAAGCGCAATTAGCCGCCGAGAGAGAGCCATTAACGTCGAATTTTCCGTCCTCGTTTCTCGAGTCGTCTCGCATTAGGAGATTGCTGCGGAACACGCAACGCGCGCTTATTAGCGCGCTGAGACACGAGAGCGCCGAACAATGAGTTATCGCCGTCCGCATCTGCCCCGCGACGCTCGTTAATCGTAATTTTTTTAAAATTGCGGCCCATTGTGCGCGCGCGGCTCGACTCGGGGGCAATTACGCCGCTTTTGAAACGCGTTTAGTCAGGTTTGGAAAGCTGAGATTCGTCGATCGACGCGCTTTTGTTTCTCCGAGGGAGGACGAGAGGTAATGGAAAAATTTCGGGGGCTTTATCTGCGATTCTTCGAGCGGATTATAATTTTTGCTCGAAACGTCGACGAAAAATTGTATATTACGCTTTTTATTTCAACGAAAGTTCGAGGCAAACTGGAAGTACTTTCTAGTCTCCGAAAAATGTTGAAAAATTCTAAGCAGCCTGAGCCCGGGCACACGAGACCGACCGCCGCCGCCGCCGCCTCGACGACGCGTCAATTGTCTCTGCCAAGCCGAGCGTCATAACAGGTCGTAAACTTTTCGAAATCGGGCGAGAAGGCCCACTCAGCTCGGCCGTATAAGCCGCGCCGGGCAGTTTTCCTTTTCCGAATTGTCGACAGCTTCCCCCTCCCTCGTCTAATCCCACGGGGCAATCGAGGGAGCCCCGCCTCAGGTAAACAGATTTGTCGGGGAAAACCGAGGTTGGGGGTCGTTCGTTCAGAGGTGAGTTCTCGAGGAGAGTTCGGCCGGTAGCGGCAGTTGTGCGTCTGCACCCCAAGAAGAAACAAGGACCGTTATGGCGACTCGGCCGCTTTAAGTTTGCTAACGTCGATCTTTGAACGTATATACTGCCGATTCGAGTGTTGTTATTATATTGGACTTTGTTAATGGATTATTAGTGCTGTTTACTGGTGCCGCAAGAATGGAGCAAACGAGTAAGAGCTGCGATTGGATCAAGGAGAACATGTTTGGAGTTTATTCGGAGAGCCTTGTAAGTCGGAAGTTTAATACGTATATTTATATGAGTCCGGCTTTAACTGTGCCCTTAAGCTGTGAAAATTTATGAAATAATCTTGTTAACGATAAAACTTCTGAATCTCAATTCATTCTCAAGTGCACAACTGCAAACGTAGAAGCTCGTATAAAAAAGTAGAATGAAAATTTGCGAAAAGTTTTAATTCATTACATTTCTAAGCCTATCAACCGTCCGATTATATATTTCACGAACGAAATCCGATTTTCAGGGGCGGCAACTGACCGAAGCCGAGATTCGCGTGCAGCGCGCAATCGAGCGCCTGCAGATACCAGACTGGTATCGCAAGTACTCGAGGACTCCTCCCAAGATTCTACAAAACAACACCCCCATCGAGAGCCGGCCAGCCTTGTGGCGCAGCTTCAAGTCAAAATTGCGCAGGTACAAGTCGTCGAAAAAATCGCCGAAAAATTCCCCCACACCGCCGCCGTTTCTCGAGACAGGTACGTACAAAATGCTTCGCGTATTACTACATTGACAAACTACCACTCGTTCTACAAATAAGAATTGTTCTTTTTTCAGATATCGGAGTGCCACCACCGGCCTCGCCGTCAACCTCGTTCCTTACCGATGGAAGATCGTCCAGGCAAAGTACTCTCGACCAATCCTACGGGGTAGACTCGTCGGACTCCTCCTCCATTTACGCTTCCTCTACCTCCTTGTCGGAAGAGCAGGACGTCACTTCGAGAACCTTCATAGTCTCAGCGGACATCCACCCTTTGAGCGACCAACCATCCGAGGACGATACTTTCGACCATTCGTGCTCCCTCGAATGGCAGCCGTTCGACACCGACTCCTCGAAAAACGAACCCGCCGCCAGATTCGTCAACGGAGCTAAACTAAAACAGCCCGGCTACTCGTACGCCAACACCGACACCTACGTCAAGAGCACGAGCAAGCAGTCCAGCAGCTACACCTACAGCAGCGACGCCTCCGACGATTCCGTTCCCGCGGAAGCTTTGCTCCCGCGATCCGTCAAGTCGAAAGTGAATAATGCAACGAGGGCCAGCGACCAATCCAGTAATTCATCCACTTGCCAAACCGACAAATCGGACCTCACCACCGGCAAAGCTTTGCAATCGCCGAGAGTCGACAAAGTGGAAGCGGACGTCGACGAGCCCAGTCGCAAGGAATCAAATTCCATTGTCAGGCGAGTGTCGGCGCGACTAGCCAAGGCACGAGCCCTCAGAAAGAAAGCAAACGCCAACGAGTCCAACTGCTCGTCGAGCTTCGTCTCCGTCAAAGAGGATAAAAACGAGAGCAACCCTCGGGACACCAGCTGGGCCAACAACAGCAAAGCATCAGACGCGAACAGCAGCAGATCCACCCTCCGATCGCTATTCAACATCAGCAAGACCTTCCCTCGCATGACTCCCTCCCGCAAGATCCAGCACCTCAACATCGTCTTCCCGCCTCCCGAGACGCCCCCGGAGATCAAGAGCATCCTCGAGAACGAAGACGCGGCGCACCAGACCGCGGTGGACACCCTCCTCACCAAGGACAACAGCCAGCTCGGCGAGGACTCGACTCTGCAACTCGCGCCGAGCTCCGAGGCGGACTCGAGCTGCGACGAGAGCAACAACGAGGACAAGACCCGCTCCACCTTCTACTACGACGTGAAGCCGAAATTCGTGAGCAGCCTCGCCAGTCTCCCGGTGGAGAGCGAGAAACCGGCGTCGCGTCCCTCCCCGGTGACGCGCTTCTTCAACTCCGCGAAAAAGTCGACGACCCTCGAGAGGATGATAAAGAGCCGCCGCCGCGTGAACCAGTGGCTCGTCCAGGACAAGATCAGCCAGCTGAACCGGCGCGCCCTGCGCGCCCAGACCAGCCCCGACTCCGGCACCTACTCCCGCGACCTCACCCTCCCCCTGGACGAGAGCCTGCTCTCCTCCGACAAGAGGCAGGACTCGGAGTGCGAGTTCGTCACGGACTCGGAGCTGGCGAGGTCGGTGAGCCTCTCCCTCCAGGAGTCCGGCAGCGAGTTCTCCCCCGCCAGCTCGCCACCGCCCAGCGAGAACTGCTGCTTCTCCGACGACGAGCAGGGCTGGATCGCCCCCAAGACCAGCGCCAAGGACGCCATGCCGCGCAGCAGCACCAGGCTCTCCCACAGCGAGCAGGGCTGCTTCTTCGACAACTTCGGCTCGCCCCGCGTCAGTCCCATCACCGGCAACCCCAACGGCTGGGGACTCACCTACTCGGTGAGGAAGAGCAAGAAGAGGTCGAGGATGCTGCCCAAGATCGAGGAGGCGGTCGGGGACTCGGGGTACTCGGATCGCTCGGCGGAGTCGAAGGCGCCGGTTCAGAAGTCGAAGGGAACGTCGCTCGAGTCGGTCGTCTCGTCCTCGGAGGGGGAGGAGATGTCGTCCTCGACGGCCTCGATTATCAAGTACAAGAACGAGTCTGTGCTCAATTGCTCAGGGCCTTACGTCTTTTCCTCTTTCGTCGTTTAGGTTTGTTTAGTCTTGGATCTTTTAGTCAGTAGGTTTAATTGTGATTGAAGAATTGTGATTTCGAGCAATGACGCCGTGTAGGTTGAAATTTGAGTCTGTTTTATATTGGTGGTCTTTTTTAAATGAAACTTGATAGAGATTTTATGTAGAATTTAAGAGATACAGTTTTTATGCAATTGTAAAATAAATATATGTATTATATATGATTCTTACCGCTTAGGACTAAGATTTTAAAAATTTTCTAGAATTCTTTGACATAATTATAAATATTATTTGAATTGCAGGCACTAATTGGCGCGATTTTTAGTGAGATCAAAGGATTGTGTAAAATAAGAATAGTTTAATGACGCGTCGCCGTGGAAAAATATTTTTTTATATTTTTTATGTACTCTGCGTTACTATATAATACAAAAGTTTGATAAACGTCTGAAAATTGGTCGGTATTATTAGTAACGTCAGACGCGCAGATTTTACAGATCTGTCTGTAAAAGCACGATATATCTAGAGCAAGCTATCCTTCGATTTGGCAACAAATCGACGCGATTAGAAAGTCTCAAGCTTCTCTCTAAATAAGATTTTATATTTACAAATAATATAACTCGCCTGCTGAAAAGTTCATCGAACGCACGATACTTATTGTCAAAGGTGGTGTCGAATCCTTATTGTCTTAGTCGTTTATTGTGATAATATTATCGTATAATTGTCCACTTGCAGTATTTTAGCGTTCCTTTATAACAAGTGTAAGAAATGAAAAAATGTATAGACAAGTTGTACCCTAAGAATTAAGTCATTTTTGTAACATGTATTTTGGAAAGATAAATTTAATAAATAATACATACAGCAACAGGAATTTTTCCATGTTTACATTTTAATTCTCCGTTTTCTGCCTCTTCCTTCTTAAGTTTAAATACGACGCTCGAATTGGGAGTAAACATAGTTCCATTCTTACGCCGAGTGTCGGTTTTCGCGAATAGACTTTTCCTGACGTGTTACAGTGCAGTGTGATTTTTCGCATTGCATCTTGTTACGAATGTGTAAATAAATATTTACCCGCTAAAAGTAACGTGTATTCTTCGATTAAAATATTCGAGGACCTTTCGCGGCTGTTAAACCGATTTTAGTGCTTGCTGCTTTTATTCAACAAAACTAAACATTTTATTATTCGAATAGTGAAAGCAGAAGTAAGTTAAACTTTCAGAAAAACTAATCTTTCACTGAGCTAAATTAGCATAATAAATCATTTAAAGAACAATAGAGCCGAAAGAGAGCAGTAAATCAAAATACGTTCTTGAAAACCGAGCAGAATCACGATGTACCCGAGCTACAGCAGAAACAGTTCCCTGTCAAGGCGTTCGCAATCGCCCCTGGACATCTCCCAGAGCAGCCGCCTGGAGCCGAACCCCTTCACCTCCCCGAATCTCTCGTTCCTGTCGCGCAAGGCGCACCGCAATCGCTCGGCACCGACGCCCCCCAGGCGCTCGGACAGCATCGGCGCCCTGGACGCCGAGGCCCTCAAGAGGAGCACCCGCTCCTACCTCACCGACGACGTCCGCAGGCAGTTCGAGCTCGGCTTCGTCAACTCCTCCTCGACCGATAAGAGCGACGACAGTCCCTCAAGAACGACCAACTTCGTCAAGAGGCTCGTGGCCACGCTGGAGAGGCGCCAGAAGGAGGTGCAGTCGGTGAGCCTCGAGCCCAGGAAGACGACGGCTCGCGGACCGCTCCGCGCCACGGAGCACAGGAGGAGCGAGATTTTCAAGCAGCCCGTCAAGCACGTCGTCCTCGAGAGGTTCAAGTCGGAGCCGCTGATCTCAAGGTGCAGACTCGTAAGCTAAGCCCCGTGTATCCCTCCTGAAATATAAACGCGCGAACCGAAATCCATTCCGCAGACGACGACCGCCCAGTCAGCTGGAGGACTTGACGGAGGCCGAGAACGAGGACACGACCGCCGACGAGTACCAGAGCGACGACACGGACTCGGACGAGTTCTGGGGCAGCGACGTCTCGAGCGCCCCCACCTCCCTGAGCAGAGACGAGTCCTCCGTCGAGGACTTGACGGCCCCCGTCGCGAGCAGGAGCATCATCCCCGACAAGGCGAAGGTGCGCCGCTCCCTGAAGAACATGTTCTCCGCCCTGATGAGCTGGAAGCTCGGCAAGCAGCTGCCGAGGGGCTCGCGCGACTACTACGCCACCCGGGAGAGCCTCGGCGAGGAGATGAGGGCCTTCCGCAGGGACACCATGCCCAAGCTGATGAAGCGCGCCGGCATCAAGACCGGCCCGCCGCACCGACAGCAGCAGGAGCAGCAGCTGCAGCAGCAGGAGTTCAACGACCTCATCGGCAGCCCCAAGCTCGTACCCGAGGCCAGCATCGCCACCATCCACCCTGTCTACGGATGCAAGGCCCAGCTGATGCCCCTCAGGCTGTCCCGGCCGCCCGAGGCCAAGCTCGAGGAGTCGGAAGTCGCCACCGTCGAGGAGAAGAAGCTCGAGGTACGTCCAAGTATACATTGAGAAAACGCACGTTACGGAGATACGCGACGTCAATTTTTCAGGTCCCCGCGGGCCCGGTGGAGCGGCTCGTGAGGCCCTCGGCGGTGGCCGACCTGCAGAAGCGGCTCTCCCGCGAGCTGGACGCGACGGTGCAGCTGCGCAGGCAGCCCTCGCCCGTCGTCTACGACGTGCCGCGCAACAACAGGCCGGTCTCCCTGGAGCAGCCGCCCGCCGAGGAACGGACCCAGCTCGTTGAGCTGCACCACGGCAGAACGTCCGCCCCCCTCTACGAGAACCTCAGCGCCGCCATCGCCGAAGATAAGAGGCAGTGCACGACGTTCACTACTTTTTAGGTCGCAGCTCTGTTTTGTTGTATGCCAGTGGAGTTTGTTGACGCGCAATTGAATTTCGAGGGATCTTCCTTGAATACGCTAGTCGGATGGATTTTGGACATTGAATTTGGATTTTGGACACTGGTCGCGCGCCTGCTTTCTGATTTTGTTCTAGTTTGCGATAATTGACTGGAATTTATTGAGTCGAAGGTAAATTGTTGCTTCGGAGATTTGAAGGTGTAATTTATAAAGACAAAGCGTTAATAAATCATTTTAAAAGTGCTTTATTATTCATATTTTTTTACAGTGTTTATACGTGCAAATACAAAAATATAATTTTTAAGTCACTTACCGTTCTCCTTATATTACAGTTTGCATGTACCTTTGAATAACTTAATGTGAATGGTTTAAATTTTAGTATAATTTTACAAGCTTTTATATAATTAACTTAAACTTTTCGATATATACATATATTGTCGTACTACATTCTTCGTTGTACTTTCAATACTAAACGTATTGCGGAATAACATAAATCTAACTTAAAATTATTAATTTTTTTATCCTAACACTCACTACAGAAGTAATGATAAAGCACAGGAGATATTTCGAATGCTACTGCTTTGCACTTTACAATGTTCATGGCGTGACAAGAAAACTTTACCGGACCTGGATCGCAAGGACGCTTCGAAATTAGTTAACATCGACTCGCTGTTCAGACCATATTGTTTATTACTATTTTTATTTATTAAATTTGAATATTGTTCGAACAATTACTTGTACACCGAATACATGTTTCTAAAAGTCCCTGCTCGCAGCCAATCAACGCCAATTGAAATATTATTAAAGGATATCAGAAATTGCGGAATAATTTTTTCATATATTAGAAACAAAAATAGAATATCTATTGTGCTAATAAAAAGTGTTTGTAATTTTTTTGGGAATTCAATAAATATCTGCGCATGCGCAGCTATTAGTCAATGGAACATATGTGACGGCTTTCACTCGTGTGAACGAAACTTGAAAATGATTTTATCATATAATACGAATCGTATCCAGCTTTCCATAGAAATCAAAGCATTTTTTTCGGCTGTCGGTTATTTACAGAAGATATACAAAATTATTTTGAAATTTCGTTCACATGAAATGTGATTGAATCGACTGCACGTAAGCATATATCATTGAATTCCCAAAAAACTTACAAACTTTTTTTTTATAAATTTTTATTACCGCAATAGACTTTCATCAATAATAAAAAGCACATTCTTCTGCGTCTCATATTCAATAGATGTTTTATTTTTTTTTTTTTTAATGAAAAAATCCGCAGTTCATATTACAATTCCATAATTTGCACAATTTTTGGTACTTTTAAAAATAAAATTAATTAATATTTTTCGCGTAGTTCTCGAACAGCTTTTGAACGCCAAAGCCTACTTCACACGTGCGATTCGAGTGTCAGTCACAAACACAGTCCTGACAGTGCGTCCATGTCTGCGTAATGTACACACTGTATGCTATATCATTGAGAAAACGAAGCACACGAAGCATACGTACCCAGCCTATATTGCAGTTGCAAAATACAAAGGCGCGATTGCATCGCGTCAATAATGGAAGCTGTGCGCTTAACCTAGAATTTCAAATTCCACGATTGTTGATCATTAAAGGTACACATTGGTTGGCATTGACTACTATCATTATTTCTTCGAGAAAATGCACTGACAAGAACCTGCTTGTGAAGTTTAGCAGAAAGTTCTTTTGACCCTATTAGTTTGAAGAGTAAATAAACACATCCTTAAATTAATAGAATATGCAGGAGATCCCTTTTATACTAACAGAATGGCAAGAGCTCAACTCTTTGTTGTATACTCCACTTTGTGCAACAAAAAGAATTCAGGTAGAGTAACAGTCATTTTTTTACTACTTTGGATTTTTTGTTGAGAAGCTAATGTTATTTGTTTTTATTTTGAATAGTACACTTGCATAACAGTTTCAACAAACTATATAGTTCTTGGTGCAACCAGTGGAAGTATATATTTATTCAACAGAGATCCATGCGTGTTTCAACAGTTTATTCCATTATCGGTGAGTACTAAACAAAGGTACAATTTTATTTTTTAAACAATAAATTTATATTCCTTTTTATTTAGGAAGGAGCAGTGTTTCGAGTACAAATATCACCTGATGAAAAAACGGTAGCTTTAGCCACTGTCAGAGGTAGTATTTGCTTAGTAGTTTTAGAGCCAACTATTAAGGTAACTACATTTCCTTCTGAACAAGGGAAAAAAGTAACGTGTTTATGTTGGCATGATAATAGTACAGAAGTTTATGCAGGAGATGAAACAGGGAAAATATCAGTTTTCGTCCTAAATACATTTAAGGTATTTATTTTACTCTTTTACTTTTATTACAATTTTTAGGCAGACATCTATAATTTATTATTGTTTAGGTTAATGGCATGTTTCAATCTCCATTTTTTGTTTTAATGAATTTGGACTCTAAAATTGTACAAATCAACTTTGCATCTAGCCTATTATTGATCTCCACATTAAATCGCTGTTACATTTGTGATACAGTGTTAGAGCAATTCAAACAAATTGGAAACAAGCCACGAGATGGAGAATTTGGTGCTTGTTTTTTGAAAACGCACAGTGCTAATAATAAAATTCCAATAGAAACAAAAGAACAAGAACATTTGTATGCTAAGAAAGGGTTTAGTATGTCTAAGGAAGTAAATAATAGGGTAGACAATGAAGAGTGTCTTCCAAAAATTTACTGTGCACGTCCAGGGTCAAGACTTTGGGAAGTATCTGTGTCTGGTGTTGTACATAAAACTCATCAGTTTAAGGAAGCTTTAGCTATTGCCCCACTTTCTGTATATAAGCCATCCATAGGAAAGCTTTTTAAATTGAAAAAACAGGATCAGATTTGGCCAGTACAGTCAATTAATTTTGCTCAACTCTTTGTAATTAGTCATAAATATTTATTTTCATACACAACAAATGGACTGTATATTTTTGATCCACAAAGTGGAGAAGTCATACTCTGGAATGACGAATTTCCAGATATATTTATGGCGCACATAGCAGGTGATAAAATTTATTTAATGTCGTCTTCCGGAGTTTTTCACTGTCTCTCTTTTGAATCAGTTGATTCTTTAATTTTAAAACTACATGACAAAAAATTATATAAAGAGTGTTTAGAAATGTGCCAAATACTTCGACCACAAATTACAAATTCTATTACAGAGTCTTGTGATATAGATATTAAAGAAGGCTCAGATATTGCAGAGAAACTTACTCCAATTATTTCTCTACTCAAGTCCAATCGCAACACTCAGCCAATTAAGCTTGAATCTGGCATTGTTCTTGTAAATACTGGTAATGGAA
This sequence comes from Ormyrus nitidulus, assembly GCA_900474335.1. Classification (NCBI taxonomy): domain Eukaryota; kingdom Metazoa; phylum Arthropoda; class Insecta; order Hymenoptera; family Ormyridae; genus Ormyrus; species Ormyrus nitidulus. The sequence continues at coordinate 146,194 of UCOL01000019.1, read as the reverse complement.
ATTCAAGAAATGATTCAATGGCATTTTCTAGTAATAGATTTCAAGAAAATCAAAATACTGATGAAATGGAGGATTTACTTATTTCTTTAAATCTAAATGGTAAAGCTAGTTCCCCTATTGTACATAAACAATTGAATGAAAAAAATCATAATACTCAAGAACATAATGGAAAAAATGGATTTTCTGAAGAAACAAAGAAAAATGAAGAGAATAAAATAGATGAGACTTCTTCTTTACACGAAACTATATGTAATGTACAGGCAGATTTAGAAACACTATATGAAAAAATAAGTTCCCAAATGAAACCTGATATAACTGAAAAGCAATTGGAAGAAGTTGTAAAACTTTTTATTGAAACTTTAGACAATGTACAGAAAAAATATGAAGTATCGAGTGAATTACAGGGTTATCTCTTTGAAGTTATTCGTTCTGCAGAACTTCATTATTGTAATAGTTTATTAGAAAATTTGCCTATAGCTCTACTTCAATCAGTAGAAAATCAAGAATTAATAAAGCATCTAGTCAAAATTTTTCTAGATATAAATTCGTCCAAGAATATTGAATGTTCTTGCGGTACATCTTATCCAAATTTCGGCATTGGTACGAGTAAATCAGCTGAGCCGAAATTTTTTGAAATAGGCAAAATTCTTCTAGAAAAATTATTAACTATTGAATCGGATAGTACATCTATACGCATGTGTAATCAGATACCATACATGTGGAGGTATTTCTTATCTCTTAAAGAATATGCTGCAACGCAGCGTATTCCAGATAGTTTGTTAAAACAGTGCCTTCAATCGAGAGATAACGTTTTATTATCTACTATTTTGCCTACGCTGGACGAACAACAATGGAAACTGATAGCACAAGGTCTCGAAAGCATGAAAAATGGACGTTGCGTGAATTGCAGCAAACCTTATGACAATGAACAGATTTCTTCTAAAGAATTCGCTATCGATTGGTCCGGAATCACACAGATTCTCATTAAAAAACTCGGTCCTTCTAAAATTATCGACTTTCTTTCGAAAATTAATGACAACTTACCATACGTCACGTTCGATAAAAGGTAAATTACGCATAATTTAAATATTTCATTTCGTTATAAAATTTTATACCAACATTATATTGCAGTGCATACCAATCAATAATATTTTCAACGCTGCTCAATCATCACGGATTGAAGGATCCAATTGAGCTTGATCATTCGAACATGGAACAAAATTCTACTATTTGTTCACCTAAAGTAAGATTTACCATACTTGTAAAATAAAATTACTTTCGCTTTCGCATATTTAAATCTTTTACATTTTTTATTTTAGATTCTTCAAGAAGTCGTACAAACTGTAGAAAAAGACTTAGAAGAACCAGTAAACAAAGAATTATTTGGTTCTGGTCCGCATCACTGGGGTATGAGATACAACTTAGCTTCGTCGACATGTCCCTGCTGTACATTATCGCTACAAACGCCAGTTCTACTAGGAAACAATGGGATAGCCCTCTTTCCTTGCGGACATGCTTACCATGTAAATTGTATGATTCAGAAAAAGATTTCAAGATGTAATCTCCACGCACAATGAACACCAAAGAAAAATGTGCGCAATTCATCAGACTGTTAAACTATGCAATATTCAATAATCTAGTCTTCATCCGAACTTTATGTTTATAATGGCGGATTTTTTCTTTATTTTAATATAGAGCTTATTCAAAGTAAAATGTTTGATTTTTTAAATATCTTATTTATATGCATAATAATGTAAATTGCATAAAGTTTTTTGAAAGAAGTATTAAACTTATTTTATTCATTTGTTTAATACTAACAATGTACACAATTTGAAAGGTGTGACTTATTTAAAAATGTTTGGTATAAAGTTTAGATAACTTCTCATTTTACATGTAGGAGTCATCTAGACAAGTTAAAAATAATTACTTATCAGACGCACTTGTATGTACAAATGTAGAAATCTAATAAATATAATTCAGAGTATTTGAGGTAGATTAAAATTCGCAGTCTTTTAAATATCACACATACGCAATAAGAATTCAATGGCTTCGATTAATTAAATCAAAAGCAAGTATGCAAATTAAAATAACATTTAATTATTACTGTAATAGAGAATCGTCTTGATACCAAATTAAAGTTAATAAATTTTGTCTCGTGGAAATCTTGCCGACATTTATGCATTTTTCATCTAATAAATTTAAAAATAAATATAAAATAATTCTCGCTATTAATTCCTATAATCAATTTTTAAGCGCATTCACATATTTCAGTAACAAAAATTTTAAATCTTTGTTTCATTAAAAATATATTTCTAAAGCAGTAGCTTGTATCACGTCCTTTTAAACTTACCTGACTATTTAAAAAATTATAAATATATACTAAATGATTTAAAAATACAAGAATCAATTATCTCATCTTCCAAGATTTTTACTGATAGACAATTGCTTTAAGTACAACCGAAATTTTTTAATAGAGTAAAGCATCTTTTCTCTAACTGATTTTAAAGTAATTTTTTGAGGATATTCAATATCACATGAAAGCATTCTCGAGGATCTCATTCATTAAATACTTTCAAAAGTATAATGCTTCTCAGAAAACCTAAAATTATTTACATTTTAGATTAACTGAATTTAAACATAATTTAACAATGAAAGTCATTTAATTTTGCTTTTAAAGGTAGTTCAAATGTGTTGTACGAGCCATTTACAAAAGAAAATACGAATTTCTACAGGCGCTTTCATACTTGGCAAACATACAGTTTCACGATACAATTATAGTAAATACTCTCTAAATTTTTTAGAACGATAATTGATAATAAAACCAAACTAATGCAGTTTAAAAAAAAGTGATTGCTGAAAGAAACATTGCTGTTTATCAATTTCTTAGAAATCCTGGATAAACATTAATTCCCGAAAACTTTATCAATATAAAAATGTTTTTAAATTCATATATATATTTATATATATTCCTTAAATTTTAAGAAAAAAGTTGTTAACATTCACAGAAAGGATATGTCAATTTTCTCTCAAAAAAATTTAAAGAGTAACGTGTTTCTTCATCTTTTGTACATAATTTATATAAAAATAACTTTTTGGAGACACGGTAAAGCACGACATTTTTACGGTCAGTCACAAATATAATAGTAAAAATAAAAACTTCTAAAAACTCAAGGCAAATACCAAGAAAATAAATTAAAAAATTATTAGTTAACCCAAAACATTTCGATATAAAAGAAAATTGAAATTCAGACACTTCATCTTAATGTAAATTTAAGTCTAAAAAAACAATCGTATTTCCGCACAGAAAGTGTTTTTTGAAACCATGTATTAACGTTTCATCGCCCGCAGTTTATTTAATGCGCAATTCAAAAAATTAAATAGAAATTTAAATCACAGATACAAAGCATGCAACAACACGTTTACACTATATAGGATTAAAATTAATTTTTACATTTATTACTATCAAAATATGTTTTTAAGGACGAAATATCTGGATTAAATATTTTAAATTATTTTCTTTAAATTGAAACTTATTAATTATTGCAAACTAAAATTTTCGCGCGATACAAAATTTTGACTTAAGTTAGAAATTACTCTTAGTAAACAATTGAGTTTTTACACCTTAGTTATGGAAACCTTTAATTAAAAGATAAAATTCATTCGATTGAAATTGTCAAAATAAAAAATTTTAAATAATCCTCGCGTAAAAAAGAATTAAATCTTTACAATCGAATAGTCGGTATAAATGTTTATAATCGTACAGTGAAAATAAATCAAGTTTTCATATGGTATTAACAACTTTTTTTCGTAGTCCTAAAGACAGATATAAAACATTTTCCTAAATTTCATTAGTTTGTGCAAATAAGAACAGCAAGAAAAGAATTAAAATTAAGTAACGAGGCAGCATATGTTAACAGAGTGCCAGTTTTTTGACAAAATTATGATCAAGAATCAAGTATATTGACTAGAAAACAAGCTATTCATGTTATTTGTTATTTATATATGATTCAAATAAAATTCCAGTAAAGGAAAGAAAATACTTTAAGCGTAAAATAACAAATTATCCGCGTAATCGCAAATAAGAAATTAGCCATTGGAACGCTGGGTATTATAAAAAACTACAATCTTACATTCAAAACACAGTCACACGCTAATTCATTTTTTACATCACATATTTTCATACTAATAGTAAATTTATTTCAACTGAAGAAAAATTAAACGAATTCCAGTTGATTAAATGCGATTTGATTCTATTATTGGATAATTAAAACTATTAAGGAATGGGCCATTTTGAAATATTTTGAAATCAATGTTTCGTTGTTTACGTTGTTTACTGCAGTTCAGATTACATAGGACTCAAAATTAAATTTTAAAGAAAAATGTTTTAATGTTTGTATTGATTATTAAACTTCTATAAATATTCTTTTTATAATCCGAACTGGAATAAAAATAATCTACATTTTCTATTAAACCCTTGAGCCACAGATATTTATCATAAAAAAAACTTAAGCTCAAACTATAAAGCAAAAGTATGATACTTTTATCATAATTTTAGATACCGTCATATCATATATATGTCTACAAAAAATATTGTACATACAATTGTACAATACTCACTTTGTTTAAGTAACAATGCAATCTAATTTTGTAGAAAATTTATTTCAGTTCTACGTTATTTTATTTGTTAGCAAAGATGTTCTTAGTATTTATATACACGCGTAAAACCTTTGAAATAAATTTCTTACACTGGCACATTATTAATTACACAGATTACATGTTTTAGTTCATTACCAATAGCACTAACAAGTGCACGATTCGTATTCGTGTTACAGAATTTTGGTACAATTTTTTTCGGATTAGTAAATAAATGGAAAATAATCAACCTTTTTTTTAAAGGTCAATGGTTTTGTATTTACAGAATCAAGCAAAACTGCTTCGCTTTGCGCTTCAATTTTTAGGTTTATCAATTTTCTGAAGCTATTGAAAAATATTGAATAATACAATAGATAAGTCTATTATTTATGCGCTTCTTAATGATTGTAAGGAAATTTTATCTTTAAACTAAAACCATAGTTTAGAAACAAATTATAATATCCTTATTTTTTAGCTACATTTCATTCTTTTGGAATATTAAAATACTTTTAGGAACTTGGTTAGGCAGTTCTATATTTTCGTTTGATGTGTGACGAGGATAAAGCAAATAAAAAAGTTCAAACTGCAATTATGTTGAAATATAAATGATCAAAGTGAAATATATTGGTTTTAAAGACACAAAAGTTCGGTTATAAAAAATATGAGATTCTCATTAGATTTATTAGATTATAACATTTCATATTTCGATCTCATATTCTTCGCTACTTACTACTAAAAGGAGAATGCCATCGAATCAGAAAGTAATGTGTACGCGGCTGTTAATTAAAAAAGCAGTAAATAATAGCTGTGCTTTAGCTGCAACACTTTTAAGTCCTGTATCCAATTAAAATTTCCCATTTGATGGCACAGCAATCGCACTTTATATTTATATTTATATATGTATATAATAATGTACTTATTGATACAAATAAGGAGACATAAACACTCGCATACTCACCCACTGCCGTTGCAGAGACATTCTAGTTAAGTGAATAGGCGAAGGTCATTATTAAATCATATCTAGACTTTATTTTATCATTTAATTGTATTTCTTTGTTTTCGGAAAAATCTACTAAATGCATGTTAATTATTAAACATGCCAATGAAACCAATAGTTATAGTTTATACTTGTCTCATTATCATTTCCTTTTTTTTGTCTGAGATACTGAATAAATATAATCATGTTATTCCTTCCTTTGGCTGTTGTAAAACATCTTGCATCAGTTGGAGTACATCGAAAAACCACATGTCTTCTGTTATTCCATCAAAGTTCCTTATCCTTATCACGTGTCTTCTTTGTTATGAGGTGTCGTTGGAGTGGTACTTCAATGTCTGGAGCGATGTGATGAATCGGCCCTTTCGTCGCGTCGATCCCTTTCCCGTTCACGCTCACGCTCTGGTTCTCTTTCACGTTCTGCTGGTCTTCGACTCGTTCCATCACGTTCTCTCTCGCGTTCACGATCTCTGTAGCGTTCGTCATAATACCTAGACAGTACATTGTATTCACAATTATCTTAAAATTAACATCTACTTTTAGGACAGATGATTCATTTTTCAAATATCGAAGTTTTGTGAAAAGAAAATTTCAAGTAATTATTATACTTTATAAAGAAAAAAGAATTATGCCGATACATGTATAAATACCACTGCATTAACAGATTCATCTATCCTATATAATGTACTTGGTCTTATCTTTTATTTCTCAAACTTCTTTGGCATAAATTTTATAATTTATATTTTAATTGTTAGCCTACTTAACTCTAAATTTACGATTTAAATACTATTTTATAAAAAAGCTTGAGAGTGATTCTAATGCACGAAAAAACGTTGTAAGTTTTATTTCAACATACGAATTTCTTAAACAGAGCGTAGGTTTTGCTTACAAAAACATAATTGTTTAACGTTTTAAATAAAATTAGTAACAAAAATTCGTATTTGCAAATACGACTTACATTTCTTGTTTATCAAAGACAAGTAATTATTGATTGACCAAGTACAAAATTACAATTGAAGTATGAATTATTTCTTGCTTTTATCCTTCTCCCAAGACTTTTATACTACCACCAACATTTAGGTCATAAGATTTTTAAAGCATTTGTTTCAAAGTTGTACAATCAAAAATATAAAAAGTGTAAAATCTAATTTTGACCAGAATGTTTGACATCTATGTTATAACATTACTTAATCTTGGGAGACTAGAAAAGTACTTCAATTCAAAATTAACAGGGCTTATTCTCAATATTAAAGCCAAATTTCACAAGAATTAACAAAATATTATACTTATGCATATAATAAAAAATCGAGAATGCTTTCAAAAATTATTACGCCTTAAACACCGCAGATTTATACAAGAAGAAATTTAACTCCAAGATGATCGCCTTAAATGTTCATGTTTCTTACAAATGGACATAATAAATTACTTTAAAAATAGAAATTCTAAAGATTCAAAACAATCATCTTGAGAAAGCGGAGAAGAAATCGCGATGTATTATTGAATTTTACAAAATTTTGTTCTTGCATCGACGGTATCGAACTTGTAGAGTGTCTGTGTACAATGTTAAGCTAACATGGTAAACCAATGACTAGCTCTCGCGCAATAACTTTAACACTACAAGCAACCAAGAACAATAGACAATAATATGCAAGAAAAGTAGTTAGATACTGAAGCTCGTCCGACGAGTCAGCATCTTTTTTATATTTATTTACATTGTTGAAAACAGGTGTGGCGCCTTAAAAACTATGAATAATAATATTTGGACTATGTACATGCATTCACTTTAATGTAAAAAAGAATGTTTACCTAGATGTCTTGGAAGATGAGACTGGTACCGCTTCGGGCGGCTCTTCCTTTACTCTTGGCCTGGTGGACTGACGTGTTGTACTAATCAAAAATTGACATTTCGTTATGATTACATACTGTACCAAATAATGAACCAGGCTGATATGCGTCTGGTTTATAAATTTACAAATTGTTTTTAACGCATTATTAAAATTTGCTATTTTACATTTTCGCAATAGTATTTTGGTACTTTTTACTCTAGGAAATTCACAATGATTCAAGATTCGTCTTTTCGTAGAGTACAATAGCGTGATAAATACAAATTGTACACTATATTACGTGAAAGAAACTATGACAAGTTGCAGTTTCAACGCTCGGCACTTTTTCTAATAGATTTTACAATGGAAGTGCTAGTAGGAATAAAACAAATTCGTTTTAATCCTTTTAGACACAGACTATAGAAAAATACCAGATTGATTAAATCTCAGATTTTCATTTTAGCACCAGAATAAAGATTCATACTAATAAAAAATATATTAAGGATAAAATAATTATTTTTAAATTTAAATAATATTTACTGATCACAGGTAATCAAAATCTGAGTATTCAAATTTATTTAGTTTTATAGACAAACGTAAAAGTTTGGGTCTAAAAAGATTAATTTATCCTAAAAATGTTTGTAAAAAATTAGTTTTTTAGCATCAAATGGTGACTGATGATAAATTTTAATATAAAGTGATTGTGAATAAAGCTATAGGTTATAAAAATATTCACATTAACTTATTTTAAGATTTTGCAGATTACCACAGTTTTACATTAATTTGGTAACCTAATTTTAATAAAGAAGAAAAATATTCGCAGTGACAGTTATAGAAAATTTGATAAGCATTTATACAATACAAAGTATGTATAAAAGAAGACCTTTGATTTTGAGTTGGAAATTTTTCGTATAAAAATTGAACATCCATAATCCAAAGACATTTACAGAACGTAACACAAGTCAGTAGTAAAAATAGTGATTTAGTACAACAAGGTGAAAAGCGGTTCGACAATTCTATAGGACTTGCGTTGTTGATAGCTCTTTTAAGTCTTATAAGCATAGACATGCAACTGTTGGAATTCAATACTACAATTAAAACAGAGAGCAGAAGAAAGGAAGAACAAAAGTTTTGTCGGAATTAAATTTTTTGTACAAAGACTCGTACAAATGGTAAAAGTAACTTAATACTTTTCGATTATTGTTCGCACTCTTGAATGGACGAATTTATTAATATTGTATAATGACTACATAATGATATTTAAATTAATTTTTTTTTATTAAAATTTAATTTTTTTAAAATTTTAATATGTACTCTGAAATAGTTCTATTTTTAAATCTAGCAAGATAATATTTTCTGTAATTAAAAATGTGAAGAAATATGTAGCTGTCACAACGAACTTAGAAAAAGAAAGTTTTCACAAAAATCATTATGCAAAATCAACACATTATAATAATCGCCCATCCCTCATTTGCTCACACACTCATAATAGGCACGCAGTACTTTCATATCAATCAGTCTCTTACCTCTCTTCTCTGCTTCTTTCTCTGTACTCTCGGTCTCGTTCTCTGTCACGTTCTCTGCTGCGCGATCTTTCTCTGCCATAGGGCTCACTGTAATAGCGTTCGCGCTCACGATCACGATCTCGATCGCGCTCTCGATCGCGGTCTCTGTCACGTTCCCTGTCGCGTTCACGACTCTTTTCACGATATTCACGATCGCGACTTCTCGATCTTTCACGGCGTCTCCTGTGGCTGCGATCTCTGTCGCGTGATCTGGAACGTGCTGCAAAAAAAAAAAAAAAAAAAAAAAAAAAAACAATACGTAGTCATCTCTCAAAAAGAAGATATCTTTTTTATTCAACAGCAAGAATAATAATTAGAAGTTATTATGTGCCTTGCTCACTCAGTTTGTTTTCGCGCTCTAGTTCAGACTTTATAAAAGTTATAATTGCTTCTAAGTAATAAGGTAAACAGCACATGTTATCACTTTGTTTCTACAACAACGCAGCTCTTATAATAACTCTTATTATTATTATTTTTCTATTCATAAATAATGTTATTTGATTTAATTAATAAGGACGGCATCTGACGATTTCTACACTTAAAACTATTTAAAAATTGATGAATTACCTGCGCGCGCAGATCCGTAATATTTTGTCTCGACCCCTCTCAAAGTGTCCTGCAGTGAACTGATCAATATTTTACAACGGTCATCCGCTGCCACTTTAGACTGTTTAATCAAAGATATAGCTGTCACCAAAGTTTCAATGGCACTACTATATTCACCGGCGGCGGCGTCAGACACTGCACGAGCGATAGCTGACGACGAAACAGTTCTATTACGTCCCATAATCTCTTCAATCTCTTGTTCCGAGAGAGGTGGTGGTCCTTCTGAACGGTGATCAGGTCCTGGTCCTCCATATGGTGGCTAAATAATAATTTCGTTATTAGAAATAATAAAAGTAAACTAAGTAGCTTTAAAAAATAACATAAAAAATACTATTTAATAATTCAAGTAGATGTGAAGGGGTATATTGTGTTAATGTAGAAACTCACACTTAGTAAGTTTCAAAATAAGACTAAATAAGTTGGAAAGGCGTAATGCCGGTTTTTCACAACTCTTGTAAATAAATAGCTAAGTTTGAAAAATAAGTTTTAAGTCGCTTCATGGCCATATGCGATCGAAACGTAAGTGAATAATAGGATAAATTAGCATAAATCATAAAGCCACTTCTACTCAAAAACCTATTAGTTTTAAAATTCCCGTTTTTGATAACTAATACGTTACTATTTTTATCTTTGCAAAGTTGAGAAACAATAAATAAAAAATATAAATAATTATCACAAATGTGGCATCAAGATTATTTTCAGTATCATAGAGTACAAATTTATAAACAAGTTAAGGTATGTTTACCTGTGCAGCTGGTGGTCCATATCCGTGTGGAGGCGCGTGTGGAGGTCCATGCGGTGGTCCATGCGGCTGTCCATGGGGCAGTCCGTGAGGCGGTCCATGAGGTTGGCCATGAGGTGGTCCATGAGGCGGCCCATGCGGTCCATGAGGTGGTCCATGGGGCGGTCCTGGCGGTCCTGGCGGCGGGCCGCCTGGATGCTGTCCAGGATGCTGGTGTGGGGGACCTTGTGGAAAGAATGCAGGATTGACGTGAGGAGCAGGTCCACCAGGAGGTCCCTGAGGCGGTCCTTGCGGAGGACCTCCGTGACCCTGCGGCGGTCCTCCTGGGCCTGGCAACATTCCTAATGTTTTGCGAAACGTTCCGGTTACAGTTAAACACTTACGTACCACTCACAGATTTACCAGTATTATACATTGATTTAGATCTTTAAACTTTACGTTACTACTTTCTCGACTTTAAGATGCTTCATCGTTCAAACAAACTAGGTCGGACAAGCGAACGCGCTCATTTCTTTTTAAGTGCGTATGCTCATTCAAGATTTTAAAAAGATTTAAGAATTTCTATATGCTATTCTACGTAGAGTGACTTATTCAGATGCATATCGCGATTTAGAAAAGAATTTTGACCGTGCTTTCAAATATTCTTTTTCTATGTTAATAAGAGACGGCAATAACTTAAGTTTTATTTAAAGAAACTTTAACTTATTACTACTTTAAAGAATAAAATGAAGCATATCCAAAATAATTAATTCAAAGATGCACGTTTTTTCATGACAAAATCAGGAATGCAGTCACTGTTAAAAAAGAGTAACTAAAAATATAAAAATACGAAACTTGTAACCAGAACGCAAGCATAAGTTTCCCTTATTGACATGCAAAAACTTTTTGCCGTATTTTAATTGCTTAATATAGCAGCTTTAAAACTTCCGGCATCGGTAGTGTGGAACCACCAAGAAACGGTGGCGGGTCACGACCAGACTACCAATGCCGACGGAAACCTACTAGCGTTCCGCTGCAGATCGTGATGAATTACTTTCCAAATATGCATAAACCGAATAATCTGTGATAAAGTAAACTGTAACCTGAAAGCAAGTACTACTTATCTTCTTCTTTACAACATGTAACAATGACTATCAGGTTTATTCTAAAAAATTATAAATAATGCAAGCACTACCATGTGGGACAAATGATAAAAAGGGTTGGGTCGGGGGAGTAATTAATTAGCCTCCATTGGCGTGCTTGAGTTTCAATGATACAAGAGTGACAGCGACAAGGCTCGGTTTTGTTACAATACCTGGTGGTCGATTCCATTCTGGGCGTGGAGGTGCTCCTCGGGGATCACCCCCCGGTGGCCCTCCGGGGTGACCTGGCGGTGCGCGTGGTATACCTTGGCCTGGGGGCCCTGGTGGACCTCCATGAGGACCATATTGCTACAAAAACGTAAGTTATGTTTATGATGCAACAACAAGAACAGTTTATGATGCAGAAGGAAATATAAAGTACTTACTATGACAGGCGGTCTTCCTTGCCCGGGACCGGGTCCTGGGGGCCCTTGTTGTGGCGGTGGTGGACCTCCAGGGCCTGAAGGTCCTCTCGGAGGACCAGGAGGTCCGTTAGGTCTTGGTCCATTCCATGGACCTTGTTGGCCATAGCCAGGAGGTGGAGGACCTTGGTTGGGATGGCCCTGCATATGAGGATGAGATCCTGGTCCTGGGCCCATTGGGGAACCGTGCATACGTAACGGTCCTTGCTGAGGTGGACCTCCTGGTCCAGGTCCCATACCTGGCGGGCCTCCACCTGGTGGAAGTCTTTGGCCAGGTCTCATCTGCCCTTGAGGCGGGCCCATCATCATTCTTGGCCCGTGATTTTGTTGCGAATGCTGTGGATGCTGAGAATGTGGTGGATGTTGATGTGGAGGCATTGACTGCTGATGTGAATTGTGTGGTCTTTGACTCTGACTTTGTTGTGGGGAAGGCGTGAGTCGCGATTTGCATTGTGACTCAAACTAAAATATCAAAATATTATTATTTGTTTAAAATATTGATAAGGAATTCTAAAATTAAAATTTTGCTGCTTACTTGATTCAATGCTTGTTTGCTGGGATAAGTAACAACTGGGTTTTGTCCATGAAGTTGTTTCTTCGGTAATCTATCCATACATAATCTCATACTTTGTTCCGATCCCAAAGAAACAACACAAAACCCTTTGGACCTACCATTAGCTCTGTTTTCAAAAAATTTTACTTCTATAAAATCTGGTACTCCAATACTGCCAATTGCATCTGCTATGTCTTGATCACTTGTCCACTAAAATGTAAACAAATATTTAATAAAATTTTCTATAAATTTAGTTTTGATGTATCTTCAATTAAATTTGATTGTAACTTACCCAAGTTAAATTTCCTACATAAAGCTGATGTCTCCTACCAACTTGGTTTGGCTGAATATTATTTCCAAGTTGATGATAGGAGGCATTACCATTGGTTTCTTCATTAGAAGTCTCCCTATCCCTATCTCCTCTCTCACTACTTTCTGAAGTACCTCGCTCATTATTTGTAGCTGGAGCTGCAATCACGTCATCATATAAATCGACTCCATCACCTGCAAATTCTCCTTGTACCTGAAAACACAAATTTTTCATTAGACCTCATATTACTTATAAATCTACTATGATCTTCCTATTTCCTAATATTGCCAAATGTTTTTTGTCATTTTTTTTTAACTAAAGCTATTTTTTTTTTTTAACCAAATGAGTTTATTGCTTGCCAGGTTTCAAATTTAGATATAAGATGAACAGATAATTTTCATAATACAAATTAATATTTGATTGATTAGTTAGATTGTCTTGATTAAGCATCCACTTGATCTTTATTTGCTAGCAAGAATCAGTAGCATCAAATATCTACAATTTTTCTAGTTCAATACCAGTGGCATACTTCTAGCAAAAAAATATCGACCGATTCGAATAGCCGCAGGAAATGCTATCTCCCGTGTAATTTCAAAAGTAAAGGTCAATCCACATTGACTAAACCGAATTTCCTAAGTTCTCCCCCATAAACAAGTTAAAGCGGGCGATCGATCAGCCGAAGCCATTTTCGCAAGAGTCCATTAGACGCATGTTCGATCCTATAAATCGAGTCCACAACAGTGGCGTACAATTAACAGAGTCACGCTTTCTGCACCCGCGCAAAAACTCCGACATTGTTAGCACCCCAAGCAGGATACGGTCCCATCCTTGGGAGCTTCCTCCTTACAAAGCAATAAAATCGCGTCCGCTTCAGATTTTTCGGCGTGATTCCACGAAAGATAAACGCGCGAGACCATCTCGGCGGCCCCCATGACGCCAAGAGAATGCGGCGGCAAAGCGTTCGGTAGGCAATTATTACTGGCAATCGAACGCCACTGCGATCGCATCCTGTTTTGTTTGTTAGTGGATTTACCGGGAGCCAGCGAGATTTAAAGAAGTAAATAAACTTACTTGAGCGAAGTCCTGCTCAAGATCGTCGGCGTAGAGATCAATGTCACCGTCCGCCATTTTACACCCACCGACGCTACGACAAACACTAGCATGAGAAACCCAGTGTAGACTGCGGCACCTCGGCTCTCTCTTTGCGGCGCTGACTATGCTCCCAGCTCCCACCAACGACCCACGAATGACGCTTGGAGGAAGGAAGCGGTTACGCACGCCTGCGCATGCGTTCTTCCAACTAGTCCTTGGTGCAGCTGCAGAGGGCCAGAGGCAGATGTGTTACAGACAATATGGCCGCTGGTCGAATTAAGCGCCAACTACAAATGCATATAAAATACAAAACTCGAATAAAAGAGTAAAATTCATATAAATATTAAAAATAAATCGAAGTTAGTGTTGCATAATTGAAGAATAAAACTACTTTTACTTACTTACATATTCTCTCTTACGCTTACGATTTACTTGTCACATTTATAAATATTTGTTAAAAGAAAAGGCTTATTTTATATTATAGGTTTCATAAATGGTATCCGAAAAAAATAATTTTAACATAGATGAAAATTTAAAAAATGTTATTAATTACATTTAATACATTAATTAATTGGTAATATTATGTGAAAGATGCGGCCAATCAGTGCGAAGATCATAGTCCCTCGAGGATCGAGCGAGTCACGGGCACGGATCATGAATGGATTCATGGAAGTAGATGATTATGGTTTCATCTCTGGTTTCGATCTCAATTCACTCTAGAGAATATATAGATTTTAACACAAAATACATAATATACTAATACATTGCAAATTGATTTAAACTATTATAATAACAGTACAAACTTTAAAAATAAGTATTCTTTTGTAATTACGGAAAATTATTAAAATTCTTATGATCAGTAATTCCGATATTCATGTAAAATTTTATAAAATCATAAAGAATCATAAAGAATATTTAACAATAAAAATCATCTTTGATAATAACAATTAAGGAATAATAAAAAATTAATCGAATAAAGCGCGTCAAACTAATTAAATCTGCGCAGATGATTGACGCGCAGCCGCGCATGTGATCTAGCGTCCTAGCTCGTGTTGAAGAAAAAGAAAAGCCAGTTCTCGCGGTGGTGTGATGCCATCCTGAGGTACAAGGTAGTAATCAAATAAAGGATCACTGCCGTCTCAACGTCATCGCCAGCGACGGCCTCACTGCTGCTGCGCACATCGTCTCCATCGGCGTTTCAATACACTCCGCGGAGCAGACGAGAATTTATGAGCAACTTTGTGATCGACGTAGACGAGAGCGAGGAGAGCCTGCACGCTTGCGGTCTTTTCTAATATTGTTAATTGTTAATATAAACGCACGAACGAATACGAACGACGAGCTGATATCGAGAGGATAAAGAACGGCGAACGTAAGTTCTAGACTCTATGGATGCTTTGAGGTTTTATTTATTTTCCCGGTTATAAATAAGTGTTAACGAAGCGAACGCGGTATGTAGTTGCAGCGCAGTTTGTCCAACGCGGCAGGCTTCATGAATCGTCTTTTTGCGTTTGTGGTTATATTATATTTTGTTAAGGGTTAAGATTAGAAATTGTTGCAATGAAAATTTCAGATTTTTTAACTAATAATGTTTTTGATTTATGGTGTAACAGACTTGCATCTAGATGGTGCAATAATAATCATGCTAATCAATTAGATTCTTGATGCGCAAAAAAATTTTGTTGAACATGTTTCAGATTTAAAGTTTCTTCAAACCCAGAATACCCTGGATAATATAATAACTCACATGGAATAGTACTTCAATGTCTGAAGAAAAACAGGTTAAAAGACTGTCATTTGCTAATTGTTGAAATTCTGACTTACTTAATCAACATTGATTACCTTCTATTTATATTTTTCACCACTTTAGTAGAATCACAGAAGCTCGTATATATTCATTAATGTATAGCATAGAGGATAGCCTTTCTAATCAGTTTAAAATTTCTATAAATAAACATTTCTTTCTGAAAAAACTGATTTTAAAGGATGAATATTTTAATGTATATTTGTGTATATATTTATCTATATATGTATATGTATATTTGCATTCACTGGATGTTATTGTTTGATTGTATACACAAACAATGTTTAGTTGACTTTGAATGACGCTTGGTTTTTCTTATTTTTTGATTCCAGTTGCAATCCTGCATGCTTCGCAACCATCAACCAACATCAGCAACAGCACCCTATTTCGATTAATTTGCCAAATATTTCAACTCAGTAGATCAAATAATGGCTGCATATATCAATCGCACAATGTCTATGATTGCTGGAGAAAGTCAATTTCGCACAAATGATATTAGAACTGAAAATTCTCCTCTACAGATCTTTGTAAAAGCCAAGAAGAAAATCAATGACATCTTTCTTGAAATTGATGACTATGTAGATGATACTGAGCGATTTATTGGATGTGAGTATTTATTTTTAAATATATAACTGTTTAAACATTACTAATATTAAGATAAATTATTTTTTATTCAGCATTAAAAGATGATGCTAAAATCATCAGTTCAGATGAAGTTAAGAATGTTCAGAATTACAAGGCGAAAGTACAAGCTATTCGAGATGTACTTAGAAGAGATCACATGAAAGTGGCTTTCTTTGGAAGGTTTGCTATTTCATTATATTAAATGAATTAAAATAATTTGAAGAATTTTTTTAATGAAATTATTTAAATTTATCAACAGGACAAGCAATGGGAAAAGTACAGTTATCAATGCTATGTTAAGAGACAAAATTTTACCTAGTGGAATTGGTCATACAACAAATTGTTTTGTACAAGTTGAAGGATCTGAAAGTTCAGAAGCATATCTTATGACTGAAGAATCTGATATAAAACAGCCAGTAGCATCAGTTGGCCAACTTGGTCATGCATTGTGCAAAGAAAAGTTATGTGAAAGTAGCTTAGTAAGAATCTTTTGGCCAAAAGATAAGTGCCTACTTTTACGAGATGATGTAGTCTTTGTTGATAGTCCTGGTGTTGATGTAACACATAATGTTGATGACTGGATTGATAAACAATGTTTGGATGCTGATGTCTTTGTTTTAGTTGTAAATGCAGAATCCACATTGATGATTGCAGTAAGTATTTTTTCATATAAATTTATTAAACTTTTTTGCAATTGGTCAGTAACAATGTGCTTTCTTCAATTATAGGAGAAAAACTTTTTCCACAAAGTATCAACTAAATTATCCAAGCCAAACATATTCATCTTAAATAATCGTTGGGATGCATCTGCTTCTGAACCAGAGTTCCTTGATGAGGTAAGATATACAAATATCAAAATTTCTATTTTTGTATATGATATACGTAATTGTACATATTAAAATATTTGAAAGTTCTTGATACCAAGACTTTATTCTTTAGCTGGTCGATGAACAAAGGAAGGTAAGATTTTGTTCAAAATGCACCATGTAAAATTAATTTTCAGATTCTTCATATATACATATATTTTGCAAGCTTTACCTATATTAATTTAGATTTTTGAAAGGGATTAATCACTCTACAGCTTGGTGTGCTAAAAGAATTTTAAGTGATCATAACTCACGAAGTTTTTATTTTGTTTTTTTGCAGGACAATTTTTTGCGCACAATTACTTTATTTTTATGCCTTTATATTTTCAGTATCTTATTCATCTTATATGGATCTTATAAACACTTTAATGATTTTCTTTGTTCAGGTAAGACAGCAACATCAAGAACGAGCTGCCGATTTTCTAGTGAAGGAATTAAAAGTCTGTAGTCCCAAGGATGCAGAGGAACGTATTTTCTTTATTTCCGCTAAGGAAACCCTTCAAGCTCGACTTCAAGAGCAAAAAGGACAACCGGCTCATAGTAATTTTTTTTTTTTTTTTTTGACAAATCTTTAAATATGTTTGTTCTTTTTTCTAAAACAAATAAATTACAGATGGTGCACTTGCTGATGGATTTCAAAATCGTTACTTTGAATTTCAAGATTTTGAGCGAAAATTCGAAGAATGTATTTCAAAGTCGGCAGTAAAAACTAAATTTGAACAACATTCTAAACGAGGGAAACATATATCAACGTTAGTAATTTATGAAATTAAAATCGTAGAAACTGTAAAGTTAATATATAAAATAATTAAAATTTTAAAAATTTGTTTAGGGAAATACGACAAACGTTAGATGAAATACTTGATAGAACACAAAAAATGAAAGGTGAACAAGTAACTATAAAAAAAGAAGTACACGACAAACTAAATTTCACCGAGCAACAATTAATGCTGTTAACTCAAGAAATGAAAGATAAAATTCACCGTATGGTCGAGGATGTGGAGCAACGTGTGTCTAAGGCCTTAAACGAAGAAATTCGTCGATTAGCCGTTCTCGTTGATGAATTCAGTTTACCTTTTCACCCGGAACCTTTAGTATTAAATGTGTACAAGCGAGAGCTTCATGTTCATGTAGAAAGCGGTCTTGGATCGAATCTTAGAGCTCGATTAAGTACTGCTCTAGCTTTGAATATTGAAAACTCACAACGAGAAATGACCGAAAGAATGTCGTGCTTGTTGCCGGAAAACAAGCGACAAATGTCTTTAAATGTTTTACCGAGAAGAGAACCTTTTGAAATTCTCTACAGATTAAATTGTGATAATTTATGCGCAGATTTCCATGAAGATTTAGAATTTCGTTTTTCATGGGGAATTACGGCACTTATAAATAGATTTGCTGGCAAACAAAGCCAGAAATTGGCTATTACAAATTTACCTCAAGAGGTTGGTTTCATTATTATATTTTATTTCAAACCAAACTATTTATGTTATTCTATTTGCATAAAAATTATTCCACTTTTAGATTCCTCAGTCTCTTGTATCTCCTGCTGATAGTATAGATTCTTCCAAATTTGTATCTACCACAAACTGTTTTACAACGAGGCCTGATGATTGGTCATTAGCTAGCAGAGTAGCAATAGCTTCAATAACTTCTCAAGGCACAATGGGAGGGCTAATATTAGCAGGATTTGTAAGTGTTAAACTAATTAATTAAATCATATAAAAATAAAAATCACGTTAATACGTCTTCTTAAATATATTTTAGATGTTGAAAACTGTTGGCTGGAGGCTCATAGCCGTAACTGGAGGTATTTTTGGTGCTTTATATTTGTATGAACGTCTTACGTGGACAAATAAAGCGAAAGAACGTGAATTTAAGAAACAATATGTATCACATGCTACAAAGAAGTTGAAACTTATTGTTGATCTTACTGCAGCTAACTGCAGTCACCAAGTACAACAGTAAGCTTCTTTATTGTACTTGATTGTATTGAATAAAATTTACTAATTAAATTTTACCGGTAAATAACGAATTTTTAAATTTCAGGGAATTATCAAGTACATTTGCACGATTGTGTCACTTGGTAGATGAAACTACTTCTGAAATGGATAGTGAATTAAAAACGATTGCCACGACACTTCGTACTTTGGAAGAAGCAGCTACAAATGCCAAAGTTCTTAGAAATAAGGCAAACTATTTAGTAAATGAACTTGATTTATTTGATGCAGCTTATTTGAAATCTCTACATTAAATTGTTTTTAAATCATCTCATTCACAAGATATTATCGTGAAAAATGATGAGCTCGTTGATGTACATATGTAGACAAATTCTCTTTTTTTGAGGATAATTTATTATGTCAGAGGAATGTTTCTATGCTTAAAATTCTAGTCTCAGTTACTCAGATTTATTTTCTTAGTTAAATAACTAAGAAATATATAAGAACAAAAGTTAATTTTTTTAATTTTATGATAATTTCATTTCCAACTAGAGCAAAAGAAATAAATTTTCTAGCATTGATTTATTCTTGTAATTCAATATTAATGTAATTTTTAACAATTGATTTTTTCATTAAGATAACTATTTTCATTAAGATTACTAGATTTATAATAGTGTTTACTTTTATTATGAGTAATATGAGATGCACTTTAGATAGAATTAGTTTAATTTGATATATACATGATTATTAAATTTAGCATAATAAATGATTTATTGTTAATAAAAAAAACTTGTAATTTTATTTAATACCTATTTATTTAAATTGCCTTACATTACGCATGACATCTTTCTTTTCTAACGCCATATAAATTATAAAGTAAACTTTAAACAGCAGCGTTAATAACTTCTGTGTACTTCTTGATCTTCGATGCAACACTCATATCCACATATTTATCACCAATAGATACAATCATACCACCAATTATGGAAGGGTCAACTTTTGTTGTCAGCTGAATTTGACCCTGCTTAACAGTTGATTTCAAAGCTGCTTCCAACTTTCCCTTGGTGTCAGCATCAAGGGGTTTGGCCGTAATTACTTCACATACAACTTCTCCTCTGGTAGCTGACATAATTAATTTGAAAGAGTTAATTACTTGGTTTAATTTGCCTAACCTTCCATTTTCAGCAAGAAGGCATAAAAGGTTTGATGTTGCAGGATTGAATTTCGATCCAATTTGTTTCAGTGCTTCAGACTTAATTTTTCGTTTAATGGAAGGATCCTTGAGGAATTCACTAAATTTCTTGTCAGTTTTTGAAAGACCCTAAAAGTCAAATTTTATTTAACCATAACTATGACCATTCTAAGATTTCATATATATAAAGTATTTTAAGTTATACTTGAATTTTAATCAAATCTTTTTCAACTGCATCCAAATTTTTTTGTTTGCTAGCTGCAGAGTAAAGGGCTGTGGCATAACGACCTTCCAAACCAAAAATTTGAATTGGTGGCTATAACAAAGTATTATTATAAATATATCTTTTACACATTTTCACAGACACAAAATTCTGAACTTTTATTACCTTGACCATCTGCTGAGAGGCAGAGGAGAATGCTCTTGCCTAAAATCAAGTTACATTTATCATTATAAAAACAATAGTTATTTGTAAATTAGTTTCTTGAACGCCATGTTTAATTATATAAGAATAAACTGTTTTTATATTATAAATTAAAAATTTCAGTAAAGACTGAAATTAAGAGCTTAAAAAAAAATCAATCAGCAGACGATTTCGAACCCTATGATCTTTAAAAATAGAAAATCGCAAAAGTGTGCGAATAATTGAATAGTGACAGAGAAAACAAGGTTAGGTTTCGAACGTTCAATTAAAGCTTGTGAATCAAAGCCAACAGAAAAATGTCGCTATATTTCGGCACAGACCATTAATTTTGAATCTTTCATCTTTTTCTTAATTCAGAAAACTTACGATAGTGTTGATTTTGCTCGCAGCCATTTCGAAAATAATTTTTACCACGAAACGGGATGTAAGCCGAATTCACATTACCAGAACACCACCACCACCGATTGCATAACACACAGAGATTGAGTACCGAGAGACAAAACCTATACAGAAAGTGACGGAAATGACGAAGAAATTCCGAAAATCCCCGAAGCAAGAGAAGCGCAGATCGAGTGCGCACTCTGTTCGCGAATTGCTCGCGACTCTCTGCGGCGTCGTCTGCATTTTGTTGTTTTTTTCTTGTTTATTTATTCCTCGACAATCGGCTCACCGTTGATACCGAGATATAATCTTGGGTGCAACGTACAACTTATTATATTTCCGGGTGCTATGATTGTCAGATCTCGCGAATTTTTTAGACGTGTCAAGCGTCTGCCCCGCTGGAAAATCCCAGGACGCGAAAAAGTTTGAGTTGATGCATGCTGTTATCCATACCTTGGCGTGGCACCTGATGTAAATATAACCTAGCGCCCTGTTTATGTAAATAAGAAGAATTATTAAAAGCTCATTGCTCACAGCTAAAATGCTAAAATGACCTCGAAGACCTCATTCATCACGCAGGAGGGTCCGGCGAATGCGTTGGCCCTCAATAAGGATAATTCTCAAGTTGTTATAGCTGGAAGAAATGGTAGGAAAATATGCTTTCAAATGAGAATTCTTTTAGATTTCTAATTTTTCAATTTTTTTTCTAGTCTTTAAGGTGTTTACACTACTAGAAGACAAATTCGAGGAATTTTGTAATTTAAGAGTAGGCAAGAACTTGAATTTGAATTTTTCCTGTAATGATGTAGCTTGGAATCTTATAGAAGGTAAGCTTGCAAGAATTTTTTCATATTTATTTAATCACTGTATCTCATTGTGATTCTTAATTACAGATAACATACTTGCTACTGCAGCCACTAATGGAGCTGTAGTAGTATGGAATTTAAATCGGCCTTCAAGATCTAAACAAGAATATGTTTTTGTTGATCATAAAAGAACTGTAAATAAAGTTAGTTTTCATATGACAGAGCCCATGTGGCTCATCTCAGGTTCTCAGGATGGAACTATGAAATGTTTTGATCTTAGAATAAAAGAGGCAACTAGAACTTTTTATAGGTAGATAAATTTCTAAATAAAATAATACACTATAAATATTGTATAAATAATGTATTTTAATTTAATTAAATTTAGTAATACAGAATCTGTACGAGATGTTCAATTTTCACCACATCAAGGGCACACTTTTGCAGCAGTTTCAGAAAATGGACACGTGCAGTTATGGGATTTACGGCGTCATGACAAGTACTTTCAACATTTCACAGCTCACAGTGGTCCTATTTTTGCTTGTGATTGGCACCCTGAAAATACATGGCTTGCAACAGCTTCAAGAGATAAAACCATAAAAGTATGGGACTTAACAGCTAAACCAACTTGTGAATATACTATCAGTACAATAGCATCTGTTGGCAGAGTAAAGTGGAGGCCTCAAAGAAAATATCATATAGGAAGTTGTGCACTTGTCCTAGACAGTAGTATTAATGTGTGGGACATAAGAAGACCATACATTCCATTTGCTAGTTTTAAAGAACACAAAGATGTTCCAACAGGAATTGCTTGGAGAGGAGATCCTCAATCATTTTTATCCACCAGTAGAGTAAGCAATAAGAAATTTTTTTATTTTATAAATACATTAATATTTATTAAAATTTATTTTATCTTATTTTATCAGGACTGCACTTTGTATCATCACGTTTTCCAAGATGCAATACGGCCAGCAAGTAAAGTGAATCCTCAAGGTATTGCATTAAATACAAAAGGAGATGTGGCATATGCTTGTAAAGCTGCTGTAAATACTCCAACCAACGTAGAACAAATTACTAGTAGAATAATTAGGTACAGCGTTTTTTATTTTACACAAAATAATAATTACATTAATTTTATAATAAAATATGTTGCAAATACTTCGTCTATGCAATAAAATAATAATGATTTAAATTTTATAGGAAGACGCCTCTAAGTAATGATACGTTTTGTCAAGCTTCAAGTTGGTTACATAGATTTACAACGTTGAATTCCAGCAGTACCAAAGAGCCAAAGTGGTTCAAAATTTGCGCGGAAAATTATTTATTAAGCGGAAGACTGAATGATATTTGTGATCATAATTCTTTGGTAGCTCGAGATGCTGGCAGAAATGATGTAAGTGACAATGTAATCTACATTTTTAATGAATAACTTAAAAGCGCAATTTTTTCGTAGGTCGCTAAAATATGGAGCATAATTAAAACATGCTTCGAAAATCCATTAGGTAATAATAATGCTGCTACACAACGACGTCCAGTATCTGAACAAGATGTAGTGAATACATTAAATTTACCTCTTATAACTAACAGTAACGATCCGTCTTTACAATCTGGTACAGGTAAATGATTATACACCTACACTTCATTAATTATGATTGTATATTTTGTTTATTCATTGAATATTTTATTAAGGGTTTGAAAATGATGCCAAGTCGCTGCAGGGTGAATCAGCTCCAGGAATAGTGAGTGGCGGGGATGACGAAACTGAAACAGACGAACCCGTGGAAAATCAAAATTTTGCAGGGCCTTTTTTATCTACTTATAGAAGATCTCTTCCTGGTTACAAACGTCAGCCAAAGGGTGATTTCACTTTCGGAGAGGGTGAATTAGAACCAATGACGATCGAATATAACAATGCATTCATTCACAACATAATTAACAACGATAATGACTGGACTCTGCCAAAAGAAGCTTTTCCCTTAAGGCATGAAATACAGAACAGATCTCCGCCACCTGAACAATTTCCAAATCATTCACCCGATATTAATGATGATAATGTTTCGGTGATGGTCGAAGATCAACCTTGTCAATTAATAGTAACGTCGGTACCAAAACCAACGTTTTGGGATCCTACTAGTCTAGTTGAAGATGCTTTGAGGCATCATGCAAATACTAAGGATATTCAAACAGCAGCGTGTATTTTAGTAGCGCTTGGAGACAGACGAAAAGATCTTAAAATCGAGATGGCTCTACAGGAACATTGGTTACTAGAATATATAGATATGTTAGGAAGATTTAAATTGTGGGAAGTAGCCTCAAAGGTAAATAATTTAAGTTTTTATTTTTTAATGTAAAAAGTGAAATATATCTTTATAATTTGATGATTTTTCAGATAATACAATTATCTTGGATTCCGTCAATAGCTCAAATGAATCAACAGTCTACCTCAATACACGTATGTTGTTCGTCGTGTACGAAACCTCTTCAAAGATCAGCGTGGTTGTGCGATCGATGTCACTCTTCAAAACATGCACTTTGTTCCGTTTGCCATCAGGTAAGATTGTCATAAAAATATTTTTTTAAGTAACATGTTGAAAATCAGTTTTGTTATGAAATCATATAAATTTTTTCGATTTCTCCGAACCATCGCATGAATGGAAATAAAAATTATTTTTTCATTAATTTTCTTTATTATTTAGGTCGTTCGGGGAATTTATGCCTGGTGCCAAGGATGCGCACATGGCGGTCATGTAAACCATATGAGTGAATGGTTTAATTCGAACAAACAGTGTCCCACTGGATGCGGTCATTTATGTGAATACGTTTAAAACTTTTGTTCTCTTAAATTTTATTATATTTTTTTTATTTTGAGGCAACTTTGACACCTTGAAATCAGAACGTATGAACATTCTGTGTCAATCCTCGGCATCTATTGTATCAATTTTGTTGATAGTGAGGTCGTTAATCTAATTTCGCGTGTATGTATAAAATTATATACTTCAACTATCAAGATTTTAATAAAATTTGCCGTACATCGTTCCTTGCAAGGCACTCAATATGCATTTGATGCATAAGTATTGTACATACTTAGTAAAATAGGAGTTAATAGAGATATATGTATATTTGAACTTTGTTGTGCCCAATTTCTACAATCTGTTACATAAATGTACAAATCATAGTAAAGAATAGCACTTGATCGTATAATTAATAAAAAAGAGTTTTTGATAATATTATTTATTTTACTAAATATCAGATAGGGTAATTGTGGATTAACATCAAGCTAATAAAATAATATAATTCCGAAGCAATAAGTATAAAACATTTTTTTACACCTTATATAATGAAGAAGTTTTATACAAACTCTTTTACAGTAAGTAAACATTTTATAAATAAACCACTTATCTATGTAAATTGTAATTTTAGTACTTGGTGGTGTACTTGACAAAACTTATTTTTTTATTCAATTCAATTCACATAATGAAAAATAAACTTGAACAAAATCTAGTACGATTTTTACATATAATTCATAAAACATTTAAAAAGGCACAATTTGCAAGATTACAAAAATATAAAACTCAATTGTATGGCGAGATCTGCTTAATGCGTTTGGTGATTTAGCTACTATAACATAGCTCTGCACCTCAAAGTATTAACTCGAATAGCTTCTTTTGATAATAATATTACAATGATAATTATTAACCACACCACTAATTTAATAGTCATAATAAATTGTCGAAACACTGATTAATGAAAATTAATTTGAATAAGATACATTAATAACATTACTGTGATCTTACATGACCTCACAGAGGCATTTCTACTTAATTTTATATTCATATAAGACATTACTTTAAATTTTCAGTCTGTTTACTTTGTTATGCATATATCTTGTCTTGTCTCACGTGTCCAACTTTAAGAAAATGCGAGATTACTAGTATCCATTATTATTAATTTTTTTATAAATTTTTCATCACATATGAGCTAGGAATGCATATGAAAATGAAAACATCTATTTTTCAAATTCAAAGAAATAGTTATAAATATATTTGCATACAAACATATAAAAAATTTGGCGCTCATTTACTAATCTTGCAAACAGATCTCATGCCTTTTTTAACTTTATATAACTAGGAACTTGTGAACAATAGAGACAATTACTATTAATTAATACTCGTGAATTTAAATTTGTGTTTTAAAACTTGTGTATGTTTTTAAAAAAGCTCTTACTTATATTTAATACACAGACATGTGAAATGCATTAGTATAAATTAATTAAATAAAATTTGTTCTTGAATTTGATTATTTTATTAACTTACAGTAACTTAAATATTTATCTTATACAAATAATCATAAGTATTTTACAGATAACAAAATGAGGTACAAATTAAATAAAATATAAATAAAGTAAGAAATGATAGATATTTTATGAAAGTTATCTAACAAATACTGCGATCTTTAATATCATAGTATTTATATTTCTACATTACGTATCTCTTCTAGATAATAAGTAATTTTGATTACTAGAAATAAATATTTGAACGGTACTCAAACTTGTTGAAAATAGTATGATATAAATAATAATAAAAGGCAGACAAAAAATTACGTACTTCTAAACACATAAGATAAAAGTAAAAATAAATAATTAAAAACGATTTGATCAATTTCTCAAGATTTTCTCATGATTTCACTTGTCTGTGTGTGATTTGTGAAAAATGATTGTGGGCGCAATGAATGAGGAAACGCGTGGGCGAGGAAATTTCTCGCTTACAGCAGTGACGAAGAGCTGCCATTAATGAAATGATATTTGAATGTCAAATCGTGCGTCGAATATCACGGTCCCGTCGATTAAGATGAATTTGTGCCTCTATACGGACACTTTTTGTGGCCATCGAGCCGGACTGCATTTTCGTTAGAGAACGGTGCAACAGCTTGCCTTTTTCTTACGCTCCCCTGCTTCTCCTTGATTCTCCTGAGCTTTACGAGCAGCTATAGCTCGCATAAGATCGAAGAAAACCTACAATTATAAAAATCTTATTACCTTTCAAAAAATAGCGAAAATGTGTAAAATTTGTAAAATTTAATCGCTGAAGAATTATCTAATTTTTTAAAATACACATATAACTTTATAAATCTAACAGCGATTAAAACTTTTTGCAGAAATAATGTCGTTAAAAAATAATTCATTTATGAAATGTAAAGTTTCTATCGAAAGAGAGCAATTGAAGCTTACATAAATGCAAGTTTTCAGGTCAAAACATTTATTTTATGAAGAAGTTTAGGCTATTCATTCTTGTACACATTGCAATTGTTTTGATGATGAAAGCACGCTAATTTTAGCTCTGTAGTAAAAGCTGTGTAGTGTAAAAATGCAAAATCTATGAATACTAATTTAGATAAAAAAAAGTGCAAATAGCCAACCTATAGAATAATACACTTCTTTTTCTTCCTCTTTGCTCGGTCCTTGCCTCGGCCATTACTCGTTGACTTATCTTCAATCTTGCGCGACCGTATTTCACGCATCAAGTCGAAAAATACCTGTAAATGTGCAAGTGTTGCTTTTCAAGCATTTAACCAAGATGCTTTTTAAATTTTGCATAATGCAAACGAAAATTTTGTGCATTAAAAACATTCGAATAGTCTTTAATAAAAGATTAACTGTGTTTGTGTAGTAGAGAAAATGGCATAGACAAGTCAAGACTGTGTACTTGTACGACAATCATAGAACTATTTACTTATCTAAATTCTACAAGTGCATCAACATTCAGGCATATGATTAGAAACGTGCGACAGATAGGCAAAGAAGAATGTTACATGACTGGATGAAATAAAGATCATTTTTAAATAATAAATACCTTGTCGACATTTTCTCTGGTTTTAGCACTTGTTTCTACATAGGGAACACCCCATTGTTGTGACCTGGCTTGTGCTTCAGCCAAACTAACTTTTCTTTTTTCTTGAAGGTCACTTTTATTTCCCACTAATAAGAAAGGAATGTTCTCATCATTTTTCACTCGTAGAATTTGTTCTCTGTAAATACAGTAAGATTATTATTAATTTCATATTCTATATATATAATGAGTTTTTGGTTTCTCAATTTTGTCAAATTAAATAAAATCAACAAGTAAGTTACTTTTATCTGTTAATCCTTTGCAAAAAATATTGTGAAATCAGTTACAAGAAAATTAGATGTTGTTATGCACAAGACTTTTTAGCCAATCATTCTCATTTTACTTACATATTCAGCACAGATAATATGTATATGTGTGCTGTGTTGATAAAAAGCTTACAAAAGGAGCCATCTACTTGTTAACCTTTTCTTTTGATCAATGTAATTGTAGTACAATGACCCAAGGCTTTGTAATATTAAAGTAAGTACCTGAATTCCTGTGTTGCTTGAAAACTATCATCTTCCGTTATAGAAAATACACATAGAAAACCTTCTCCACTTCTAAAATAGTTATCTCTGATGGCTGCATAATCTTCTTGACCAGCAGTATCCAATATATCTATTTGCACTTCCTCTCCATCAAGGACAACTTTTTTCCTGTATGAATCAGCCTTAGTAGGCTCATAATCTTCAACAAACTATAAAATATTATGTACATGTTACTTTGCAATCCAAAAATTTCTTCACTTTATCCAAAATTATGATTTTATCAACAAACCTCATCATACATAAACTGCAAAGTTAAAGCAGATTTTCCAACACCTCCACTGCCAACCATTATAACTTTGTGCAGCGCTTGAGCACCTCCTGGTTTCTTAGACATGTTTGTAACTTATCCTGTGACAAAAATCATAAAAAACAAGTGTTATTTAACTTATGCAATTAACAAGTAAGTACAAAATACAAAAAAAAAAAATTGAATAAAGGCACAAACAAAATTTCTCGGCTGCTCAAGACACTGAGAACAGCAAAAAAGACAGGATATGAACTTGCACAGGATACAGTAAGCTTGTTATCAGCGTGGGAAATCTGCCTGCTTGGCCAAGCATACCAGACTCACTCCCACTCTGTGAACCTCAAAAGCACAAAGCCTCTGTAGTCAAAGTTCCCAAGCCCTTTAGCAAATAGAAACCCAGCCACGAAAAAGCCAACCTTTCTCTCAAGTGCAGACGAAAAATCTCGCGCTGCACTAGTGACGCACGCCTGAGTGAGTCAGACACCGACGAGAAACTCCCTAGAAGCTCTTCCTCGGGAACGGGATCAGCGGCACTAAGCAAATCAAGGGCGTATACGTGCCTGAGTCGTGTGCGAATAATGAGAAAGGCGGTGCCGCCGGACACGCACACGCATGAAAATACCGTACGTAAGAGCGGAACAGAGACAGACCTAAGCAGCAGCTAGCAGGTATATATATATATATACGTACATTCAATGCACCGGCTCTTGTTTATCAACTGAAGTGCAGCCGCACTTTTGGAGCAAGGCTTGTCTACCGCAAAGAGGAGAAATCGTACTCGCAGCAGGTGATTCTCGCCGAGAGGATGAGCCAGGCAGAGAAAGCGAAGCTCGTAATGCGTACGCGGCTGTACACGTACTACACTGTCGTCGCCGCCGCCGTGCCGCCCGTCAACTACTCGCGCACGCACACAATCACGTACATAAGCACGCAAGCTAGGTGTGTTCGTGCCGCCGTCGCCGCCGCAACCGCGGGTTCACACGATCTCCTTTCTCCTACCTAACCGAGGGCGTACTACGATAGTGCTGACTGCTGACTGACTGCTGAGCGCAGCACAGCCATGTGGATTTACAGAATATCACGAGAAGTAAACAATTCAGTCAGATTCAGTTAATACAATGGTGTTTCAAGACAAACTTCTTTGACAATATTAAAATCTATTTAAACAATTATGTTATCAATTAAATTATCTTTTTACAACTTTTGAAACTATATTTTTCTGTAAAAAGGATTGCATATTTACAATATTTTAAAATGTTTTCGTAAATTTTTTTGATTATTTTAAGAAAAAGTAATTAGTTTAAAAAAATGGAAAGTGTAGCAGCATCAATTATACAGCGTGCAGTTGAGAAGGATAAAAAGGAACAATATACAATGGCCTTAATACTTTATCAAGAAGGATTACAAGTACTTGTTGATTCAATAAAAGGTACCAGTTTTAAATCTAAAACTGTTTAGAATAATATTAACCTAAATTTAATTTATTTATAGAATATAATTAACCTAAATTTAATTTATTTGTAGAATTGAAGGATCCTGTTAGAAAGAAACATTTCCAAACTAGGGCTGCGGAATATATGGACAGAGCAGAACGCGTAAAAGCTTTGATTGAAGAAAAGAAGCAATCAGGAAAATACAGAGAACATATGAAAATTGAAAATGGTTCAGTAGGTTATGGATATGGTTCTGTGTTTGGTCGTTTTTTGGATGCTACAGTCACGCAAATTCATCTTGATGAACCTTATATCAGAACTTTTCATCAAGTTTGTATATTTTAATTAAATTTGAGTAGCCCTTGATCTAAAACTTTTTATACTTACTAAAATTTATATTTGCAGTGCCAAAACTTTTTAAGATTTTGTGAATTGGCTATACAGAAGTGTCAGTCATTATCTAGGATAACATTAGTAACTACAAGCGATCCTCATGAAAAAAATAACCAAGTGGCAAGGTTAGAAGAACTAAAAACAAGTCTAGCTAGTCGTTTAGTAACTTTAGATATTAAGTTTTCAGAAACACTTCACGACAGACAAATAGTGTGAGTAAAAATTTTAATAAATTAAATTACACTTGGTTTCTTTTGACAGCTGAAATTTTCTAACAATTTCAGATTAAGCAATGGATGGGTTGTAAAAATTGGACGAGGTTTAGACTATTTTAAACCACCTGAAGGAAAATTTGTATTAGGCTACTGTGATCTTGAATTAAGGCCTTGTCTTGAAACTATTGTCGATATTTTCCATAGGAGTCAGCTTCAAGAAAGTATAAAGTAAGATACATAGAACAGAAAGTTGAAAATTAGCTGTTTTGAATATTTTAATTAAAATTTTGATTAAAATGTTGCGTTTTCATTTGAAAATTATTTCTTGTAGCAAGCTAAAAATCGTATTTTATAAGTACAGAATTCAAGTTTTGAGAAAAACTAAAAGAACTTGTTAACTAATAAGATTCAAAACAGTTGAACTGTTGTAAAATAAAACTGTAAATATATTTATATTAAGTAATAAATTTTTATTTTATATGTTTTAAAATTTTTACAATATTATAAAAATATTTTACACTAGACTAGAAATTCTTACAAGAAAAAACGCTTTTTATAGGCATCTGTATAAAAAAGATATAAAATGATATTTTTAAATAAAGTATACATAAAATTTTTAAACATATATTTACATCTCATTCGATTGCATTAACATAACAAGATCTTCACTCGTTGAAAACGCACTTTCAATGTCCTTTCATTTTCATGAAATTATTTAGAGCTTATTTTTGTACATATACATTATACATTATAGTTTTAAACGACTTTTCAAAACTTTGAAAATCGCGTCAATTTTTTTTACGAAATTTGGCACAGGTTTTATTTTCTATTTCCTATAACTACTTTACAAGCGACATACATATATACACAAATTATCTGCCTCGTCTAGGCTAAAACTCCGAGTTATCCCGACTTCAAATCCGAAGCTCGTCTCCTCTTATCCTCGTCGGGCAGGGTGACTCGTCCTCCTTCTCCAGTCCAACCCAGTGCGGTAGAAAGTCGGAGCCGCCGACGGCGACGACCTGCCTGGCGATCTCGGGGTAGCGACAGAGCCTGGCCAGGGCCTCGCTGGCCGTCGCCTCCAGGCGCCGGTAGTTGTCCTCGAGGCCGGGCGGCTGCATGCGCATGAAGCAGACCAGGGCCACCGAGGCGTGCGACTCGGCGAGGTGGGCGCGAGCCTGCGGCACCCGCGCTACCTGCCCGATCAGGGAGGCGACCTGCTCGATCAGGCAGACGTTGCCGATGCTCGACCTCTTGACGCACCTGGAAACGAGAAAAGCGCCTCATTGATTTTCGCCGCTCGATTTATCCACTCGACTCTCCTCTCCACGACGCGATCGCTTACCTCAGCAGCCTCTTGATCGATCCGCACTCGACGATCTGGAGCACGCAGCTCCTCGACCTGGCGAGGTTCTTGAGGGCGGCCGCGGCGAGGAGCAGGCTGTCCTTGCAGTCGCCGCTCTCCGGCATCTCGGTGAGGGCCCTGACGAGCCTCGGGCCGAAGCCCTCGATGCAGGGCAGCCCGAGGCGGTGCTCGAGCCAGGGCGCGGTGATCTGGACGAGGAGGGCGGCGGCGTGGAAGCGTAGGATCCTCGGGGTCGCCTCGCCGCCGAGGACGTCGGCCAGGAGCTCGGGGCCGCCCTCCCTGACGAACTGCTCGACGGCCTCGGGGCAGCAGCAGCAGGCCGCCAGGGCGTGGAGGCTGGCCGAGCGCAGCTCCTTCGGCAGCGGGCTCGAGGGCTGCAGGCCGGCGAGGAGGGCGCGGATGCCGGAGCACCGGGCGATGCTGGCGCTGGCGCGGGCCCCGCTCAGGCCCAGGGCCAGCAGAGAAGCACTGGCGCCGGACGGCGAGTGCGAGAGGGCGAGGACGATCTGGCTTGAGTAGAGGTCGAGGCGGCGGTCCAGGGCGGAGTCGACGGCGCTGCGCAGGCGGCGTACCTGCAGGGCCAGCTCAGGGGGCGAACCGGCGAGGCAGCGGAGGTCCTGGCTGGGTGGCGGACCGAGCTTCAGTAGGATTTCGAAGGCCTCGGACTCGTACAGCTCCAGCAGTTCTCTGTCTCCTATGCCACTCGTGGAGGCACTGATCGAGCTGTAATATCAGAGGCAAGTCGCGGTTTAGAACTCGGACGTCGATAAAATATTCCGGGGCGACAGACAATTCAATGAAATTGTATGTATACCAAAGAACTTGCTGACAGCGCTGATCGAAGTGTCGAGCGACGTCGACTAGGTTCATCGCCGCGGTGACGGCCGAGAGCTTGCCCCTCTTTCTGGGCAGCGCCTTGCTCTGCAGCATCGCCGAGCACTCGTCCTCGGTCTCGTGGCGCAGCTCCTCGAGCCAGAGCTTCACCGGCGCCCTCACGTCCAAGCCCTCGCCCGGCCGATGCCTTCGGGGTGAGCTCTCCACGAAGCTCGGCAGCGGGAGGTACGTCGTCTCGTCCCCCTCCGGGGGCTCGCTCGCGGAGAAGAGCGTGTCCGCCGAGTGCTGGGAGGCGGCGGAGGATGCTCTCTCCTCCACTTTCTCGAGCCTGCAAACAAATTAAAAGTTTGCCTTTTAAATAGAGCTGATATTGTTTTTTTTTATAATTACAAGGCTGTATCCTTGCCGCCCTTATTTTAATATAGAGTGCAGGAGTCTTATCTCGACGCGCGCTTTAAATAGAATCACTTTGTTCGCTCCTCATTTAAGTTCTCATTTAAGTGTATTTTTCAGTAAACGCTTACCAGCGTTCTATATATTTTCGCAATCTATTAGAATTCAATAAGCGACGCTTTTGTGCGAGGCAAATAAGTGGAATTCCCGGCTGCAGCAGCGCTTTTAACGCGGAAATAAAAAAAAAAAAAAAGAACGGCTTTTTAAACTATTACAAAGACAAGAACACGAAGGTCGCGGCAATGCTTTTTTTTTCTAAAGCTGGCACATACGCACAGGCTTTTTTTTTTACAAAGGAGAAACTCGCGCGACTGTGTCGAATTAGATTAATAAAATCGATTTTCTAAAACGAGTATAGCTCGCTGGAAGCTTTTAAAAAAGATCTCAATTTATAACTTGCAGAAAAAGCAGTTCTATTACAGAAAAATGAGTTTATCGTTCTCGAGTTGGATATAATTAAGTTCGAAAAGCAGCGGAGACGAGCGAACGGACGCTCAGCTGTAGCTTGGCTGTCCTTCCGATTAGAAGGCGACCTTTAGACCTTCCTCCGGTCTCGGCTGTCATCGGGTGCCACTTGTTTCTATATTATCGGCGCTTCCTCTCTTACTTATTATACTACTGAAACGGAAAAGGTTTTCTAGCACGTCGTGCTTATATTTATTCTTCTCAACGGGATTACGACCGGTTACAGTATAGCCGCACAGTCCAGTCGCCACATAGAAATGTAAATATTTACGTGATTCATCGCCGAAAGAGGAGCTAATTACCTAATCCGTTTCCTCCTCGCGAGAGTAGATCCGGTCAGCAAAGTGGACAGCGCTTCTCGAAAGAGTTCATTCATCGTCGAAGGCGCGCGGAATCGGAATCGGGCCCCGAAAATAGAGGACGAGTCGCGTGGCAGAAAATCCCTCCCGTCTCCGGCAATTAGCAAGTGACTAATATCCCGCTCTTATCTCGGCAGCTCTCTCTCTCTCTCGCACACGGACTCGAGTGCCCGCGCGCGCACACTTGTATACACCTGGAATTCCTCGGGCGTTCGCTGGCCGCGGCTGGCTTTTCTCATGAGTATATTATTCGCGAGGCGAGTCACACGCGCGAGCGACCCGCCGATGAGTCTGCATTGACTCACGTATCGCTCTCGCGGAACAGAATTCTGCTGCTGCGCGCTCATGTATATATAGCTATTGTGTACACGTGCGACTCGTTTGCCAATTGCCGGCCGAGCGTAATCGCTGGTACACCATTTGTTTTTCTTCTAATCTCCGCGGCGAGCATGGAAAATTGACTTTTTGCGCGCCGCCGTTAATTCGACGTTTCTTTATTTTTTTTTATTAACGAAAGTTATGTTTGCGCGACTCTGCGACTCTGTTAATTGGACGTTTCGTCGGTAAAACACATGCGACTCTGTTGCATAACTATGTTTTCGGAATTAAAAATCACTGTGCGGCGTGCTTATTAGTCATCCGAATCGTAATTAACGCTGATTCTCCCGCGTCGTTTCGACGCGTAAAAGGCTCTCGCGACGCCGAATTTCGGCGCATCTCCGAAACAGCGGCGAATATATAACAATACGAGTCGGAGGTAGAAAAAAAAAACAAAACCCCGAAGGAAAACGAGAGCGCGCGGCGAAAAATCTTACGGCGCGCATTCCTGGCGCGATCGCGCTCCGAGGCACAACGGCTTCGCGCGCCGTAACAGAAGCCTTATTCCGTTCGTATTAATCGGGCCGTCCTCCGCCGAGCGGCTCGGGGGGAGTTTATAACAATGCGATACACCCAGTCCAGGCGCTAATCGCCGCCGCTGAATTAGTGGGAACTCGAGACGTGCCGCCGTCGCCTTGGCACTACTCGATAGCCGCGACCGACTCGAGGCTGAACGCCGGGAGCTTTTAATCGTGGGAGAGGTGCTTGTCCTTTGCCTTTTTATCGAGGAGCCGCGGCTTATCGCGGCCTTTCGCCCAAGGAGACCCGACGAATATATTTGCGCCTTTTTTTTTTCCTTCGGTTTATATTTATGCACAATGCGTTTTGCGCGCGCTAATGCGTGTAACTGTTGATTCCGATCGATATAACGGTTTTATTTCCTTTTGCTATAATTGTCGCGCGTGGCTTTCTCGAAAAATTCGAGGGAACAATCGGCCCCGTTTCTTTGTAGGAATTAAGCCTTTCGATAATCTTTGGCACGGGGTGTGTTCGATGGAAGCCTCGTAACTACGTATCTACAGCATTTAGTGTAAGAGGTTCAGAAAAATAGAGTACATGCACATTTATTTGATAAGGAAACGTGTGTGAAAATAAAAAAAGCAAACGAAATACTTACTTGGCATAAATAACATATCAATCCATAAATAAAGTTTCTTTATTCAACAACTCTTTTATATATATAAATATACAATAAACAATACTTTTTGGCGTGATGAAAAAAATAAAAAACTACTGAAGAAACAACGAGAAAACGAACAAAAGACGCAAAGATATCAAGCCCACACACGCGCATCAAACCATCTCAAAACTACAATAGCGAACTCACTCGTCGAAGCATTCGTGCAGCTGCCTCAGCCGCTCTTCCCTCCTCTTCGGCGTGGAGGTGCGCGGTGACTTGGCCTCCCGACGACTATCATCCTCCCCGGTGGCGGCCTCGGAGTCCAGGACCTGCTTCGCGATCTCGGGGTGCTCGCAGAGCCGGGCGAGGGCCTCGCTCGCCGTCGCCTTCAGCCGCTGTATCTGCTGCTCGCAGTCCGGCTGGATGCGCAGGTAGCGGACGAGGAGCAGGGCGGCGCGCGCCTCCGTCAGGTAGGCGCGGGCCTGGGGGAGCCGGCCGACCTGACCGATCAGCCCGGCGATCTGCTCCTTGAGGTGGACGTTGTCGTCGCTCGACTGCTCGAGGCACCTAAGATGGGAACAGGAGGGAGATTCGACGTGAATTCGTGCGTTCCCCTCGCCAAGAGTCAAAATGTATATATAACTCACCTCAGGAGCCTCCTGATCGAGTCGCAGCTGACGATCTCCGGGATGCACCTCCTGGAGTGGGCGAGGTTGTTGAGGGCCGCGGCGGCCAGCAGCAGCGTGTCCTTGCACTGGTTCTGCTCGGCGAGCTCGGTGAGGGCGCCGACGAGCCTCGGGCCGAATTCCTCGACGTAGGGCAGTCCGAGGCGGTCCATCCAGGGCGCGGTGATCTGGACGAGGAGGGCGGCCGCGTGAAACTTGACGGTCGGCGGTACGTCGCGGCCGAGCAGCAGCCCCGTCAGGATCTCGGGTCCCGCCTCCTTGACGAACTGCTCGATGGCCTCGAGGCAGCAGCAGACGGCCGCCAGGGCGTGCAGGCTCGCGGAGCAGGCCTCGGAGTGGCGCGCGGGGCCGTCCGCGGAGACGAGGGCCAGGAGGAGGGCGCGGACCCCCGAGCAGCGGGCGACGGAGGCGGCGGCGCGAGGGCCCGTGAGGCCCAGGGCGAGCAGGGCGGCGCGGGCGCCCTTGTCCAGGCCCAGAGCGTCGAGGGACGAGGACTCGATGTCGGCGACGAGCCTCTCGACGTAGGAGTCGAGCCGCGAGTCCAGGGCTCGGTCGACCTTGTTTTTTAGACGGGCCAGCTGCAGGGAGACGCTGCGCAGGTTCTCCTGGGGGGATATGCGCCGCGGCGCCGTGCCTCCGAGCTGACGCAGCAGCTCGTTCGCCTCGCTCTCGATCCTCTCGACGAGCCTCTTCTCGACTCTGCCGTGTTTCGAGTGGCCGAGCGAGCTGGTGGAGAGGTATTTCCTACATTATTTTTCCGCTATCGTATTGTACAATAATTATAAAAAAAAGGGAAAAAACAAGACTTACTCGAGAGTCCGCTGGTACAGCTGATCGAAGCGATCGGCCGTGTCGACTAGTTTCATCGCCGCGGTGAGCAGGGACGGGCGACACCTCCTCTGCGGCAGCGACTTGCTCTGCAGCATCGCCGTGCACTCGTCCTCGGCCTCGGTGCGCAGCTCCTCGAGCCAGGCCCTCGCCGGGGCCCTGGGGTCCGGGCCCCGCGCCACGGACGAGGGCCGACAGCTCGTCGCCTCCTGGCAGGAGCTGCTTGAGTGGGGAATCGAGGAGAACTGGTCCTCGATCGGGGGATCGCTCGTCGAGAACAGGGTGATCCCCGAGTGGTTCGATGCCACCGACGCTGCCCTCTCCGCGCTCTCGCTCCTGCTCGGGGATTTCATTCTGTTAGTGTTATCGGGGGGAAAAAGAGCGTGTTTACGAATTCTCCCGAAAGTTCAGGTGGAAGTAAATATACGTCCGTATCGGTCAGTCAATAGAGCTGGACGGTAATCTGTAGGTGTGATTGCGCGCTGCGGCTTTTTCATTTTTTTTTCTTACGATAAGATCAGATATAGCGTCCTCCCTCGGGTGTAAGCGCTGCATGTGCAATCCGATAAAATCCGGCTATCGACGGTCGACGCTCTTATTTTTAGATGCGGTTTATTTTCGAATTTACGTAGGCGTCAGTCATCTTCGTGATGCTTTAATTGAAAAAAAAAAAAAATCGCCTTTTTATACATCTTTTTCACTATTTTTTTTTAATTCGACAAAGAAGTCTGGAACAGTTATTTTGTAAAAAGAAAAAAAAAGGATAATGATACGTATACTTATCACATGACTAAACCGACGCCGTTCGCTTTTTATTCTCGGAGATGTGATATACGAGTTTATTTTTATGCCATTTTGTCTTTAGTCATCAAGGCGAACAAAATTGATACTTAAGATTTCTTTGTTTTTATTCAGCAATCAACAGATACTTTGCTTCCTTTCATTTCGACAATCTATCGAGTATTAACCGATGCTCGTCGCTTAAACTATTAAAATCAATAGTGTTCAAACTTGCGTCGTTTAATTTACGCGTAACAACGTCCTAAATCTAATCCGAACAGTCTCCTAATCTCCCGTCCCTGTCCTTAGCACCCGTCCCCGCGCAAATCTTCATCCCCCGCCTTGCCCAGCGTCCGATCCCTATCTAAAGTACCAAAACCCAAACTCACTCGTGACGTCCGAGCCTGAGCTGCTGCTGCTGCTGCTGCTGCTGTCCGTCCCTCCTCGCCGAGTGCTTGGGCGTGCTGGTGAGCGGCGCGTTGGACGCAGCCTCCTCCTGGCTCCCGTTGGCTGCCCCGAGCCCGGCCAGCCTGGGATGCTGGGCCCGTCTGCGGCTGCTCCGGCGCTGCTGCCTGCTCCTGAGGGGCGAGTCGGGTCCGGAACTGTCGGACCGGCCCGAGTCCGAGAAGCCCGAGTCCTGGCTGCGCTGGCCCCGACTCGCGCGGCTGAACGCGCGGTCCTCCTCGGTGCCCGCGGCCACTGGGATCTGATCCAAGCTGGGGAAAAGGGAGATTCGCGCTTAATTTTAGTTTTGTCGCTCGATCTCGAGCGCCGTTGCGTAAAGGCGATTTTTCTTCGGAGAGGATGTAATGAGGCTATTAGTTATGTTAGTCGAGCGGAGGAGCTTTGTAACATTATAGTTTTTATTCTGCGATTATGGATATCTGAGTCCGCGGGCAATTTTTAACAAAGAAAATCGCCTTTTCGCCTCTGGCTGACGAGAGCAGTGAGAGTATTTTAATTGTATTTTAATAATTTCAGAAAAGAATTGCGGTCTGTATAAATGGCACGATTAAAAGTCAAATCGTTCTTGTTGACTGTGGAAGTGAATTACGTGCAAATATAATTTCCTCAATTCTATGTGTCTTAGCCTGCAGAAAGACTCGATCAGCTGATGACTCACGCGATCTGAGAGGGAACCCTCTGAGACAATACAAGCTTCTTTTTTTCAGATCTCGATAAGAAGACGTTCGCGTTACGACTCGTGTGTATATATATATACTTATGGTGTCTTTTATTTTGCCGAGCGGCTGCAAGTGCAGAATCACTCATTTAGCGAACGTCGTATATAATACCCGCGCGATCCTCATTTGCGAAGGAATTCGAGTAATGAGTTAATGGAGAATGAAGCTCTAAAAAAGTGACGGTCAATTTTGAAACTATTATTTTTAATTCGAGGAATGATGACTCACTGTGACATCCCGCGATTCCCAGCATTCGTTCCCCGGGAACTTTTATCGGGTTTTATATAGTTAGATAAATGCTGGCATTACATAAATACGTCGTCCGTTTACTTAAAACAAACATAGATAATAAGCAGGTGTACTTTTAAAAACAGATATAATAAATCGAATCACTGCTCACTTCTTGCTTCCGCCTTATAAAATAATATCAAATACCAAAATTTAACAAATAGTTCACTTTTCAACGCCGCGCAATAAATATCAAAATTTCCAGCGCAGGCAGAACCTTATACGACAGAATTCTATATTTCCATCGTACCAATAATAAACTACAATTCTCGCCAAAAAGTCAAAACCCTCACCTCCTCTGCTGCGGCTCCTCGACGTGTATAACCGTGATATTCGCAGCATCCGTGGTATCACTATCCAAGTTCTCCTCCGCGGAGGCGAGCTCCTCCTCCTCGTTCTGTCTCCGGGGCGCGAGGACGTCCCCCAAATCGCGCGCCTCCATCTGCCCCCAGAAGACCTTGCTCTGGTACCGCTTGAACCGGCTCATTTTGGCACTCGATAAAAAAAACTGTCTTTCTGTCCAGGGGGTGGTGATATATTCGATCGATTTCACTCTCACATCTTGCCGTGACGGCTGCGGGCGGCGGCTCGTTGCGCGCTCGGCGGACGACTGAAGCGGATCGCCGCGTGGGTCCGGCTCTCCTGCGCTGGCACTCCCCCACTGCCGGCACGCGCGCTCTGCTCACCTTCTGGCGCTGCAGGAGCGTGCAGCCCCCCTCAAAGGTGCGCACGGACTACCCCAGGTATATCATTTGCCGGCCGCTTCTTCCTTCCGACCCCCTTTCGAGGCAACGGATCTTCTTCCTTCTTCCCTGCTGCCTGACGGCGGAAAATCTTGCGCGGCGCCTGGAAATATATTCGGTATATTGTGTTCTACTAAGGTGTACCGAGAGCATGTACAACGAGCTCGATCGAGTAGCTCACTGACTGACTGACTGACTGCGGAGAATCGCGCGGCTGCCTCCGACTTCCGAAAGCCCGCTGCTCCTCCCCTCTGCATCTGCGACGCGTTTATGACTTACCCCCTCTCATAGGCCGGCCCGTATACGCGCGCCTCGGGATCTCTTTGCCGCGCCGGGCACATTTTCTGAGAAAACTCGAGTGCACGTACGCACACCGGTAGGAGAATAATAAGTCACGCGCGCGCGTATACTCTTCATTTTCATGATAATGAGGATGCATCGATGGGAGGCGTTGATTGGAGGCTCTTCAATTTATATGCATGAGACTCGCGAGATGCCGCGGCGGGATATTGGACATTCGTTCGAAGCCTTCATTGAAAACCTCCAGTTTTCCGGCTCGGATTAACATTTTAAAAAGTCCCCCCGAAGGATTTATTGTTCCGCGAGAGAGAGAAAGCCAAACAGTGGTTGCACCCAGACTGCACCCAGTTTCCTTCCTAGTACATCATCAGCCCGTGTCCCAGTTTAAAAATCCAAAAATATCCCGTCCAGAGAGAAACACATGTGTCCCTCCGCGGTAGCGCGCTTTCCAATATAATCAAAGGCCGTTGCGCGCTTCGCTCCTCGAACGGTCCCACATGCTTATACACAGCGAGCCGCGCGATCGAGTTTGCGCGCGAGATTCACGCCAACAATGGGCCGTGTAACCGACAAAAAAAGGGGGGGGTTGCTTTTTCCACCCCTCGCGGGTCCCTTTCATCGGGGATGAGCACTAGCAAGGGGGGAGAGAGGCGTAACGACTTCGAGAGAGAGAGAGAGCAGGGAACCTGGGATCTTTAAAGGCGGCAGTCGCGCGAACGGGACTGGCTTTTATTTAAATCGCTGACTGGGAGGTGGAGTGTTTTGCGGGCCGACCGCCGCGACTCCGCTCTCGGGGTGCATGGGGATGCAAATTCGGGGAGTCGCGCCGCCTTTGTGCCCGCGACGCTTTCTCTCTACCTTTTCAATTAGGCTCTATACATTACCTTTTTCTTCGACCCCGCTCTCGCGTACATTCGGCTCGGCCGGAAGAAAGCCGTAAATTCCACGAGAGAAAATACGTATGCGCTTCCTAATTACATTCAAAATTAGAACTCCGCAAGGACATGCCGATGCAACGAGAGCGAGAGCGCCCCCGCAATCGGAAAAGGTGGTGTGCGTGCACTCGCTCCGAAAATAATATCGCACCCAGGAAGTGGCGCGTATGCGAGCGCGAAATCGCTCGATTTCGAGGCTGGTCGCGTGCCCCCCGACCAGGTGTCGCTCCCCCCTCTCTCTCTCGCGGGGGTCGACATACGCGGCGATCACAAAGCTCGCGGGGAAGAGCCGTCGGCACGCGCCGCTCGGGGCATCTGCTCGATGTCCCCCCCCCTCCTACTCGAGCGCGACGATTTCCAGCCGACGATGCCGACACACTCCCCCGCGCTGCAGGCACACATACACGCACATGTACAACACTCGAGAGATAGGCGATCCTGCGGCCCCGTCCTTTTTTTTCACGTCCGTTTCCGCCGAGGAGGAGGAGGACGGCTCGATTGCTTTTCTTTAAGAGGATGCGAGCGTTTTCAAGTGGAGGCTCGGCCCTGCCTCGAATTTTAAGTGGGACGCAGCTCGCTGCTGCGGGCTTTTTCGGGAAAAAGCGACGCGGCGTTGATGGTTGGTTTGGGGGTCGAATTTTGGAAAAATTCAATTTACGACCGACTGCCTCTCGAGCTATACGTGTATTAGAAACTTTTCAATAAATTCATATATCTGTATAGAGCGTTAAATTTTCCCGAAAAATGCCGCTTTCCCCTCTTGCGCAAGCTCGGCGCAATTCTCCGCTCGCGGATGATGACTGTGCCGACTGTAATCAGCGGCGGCGCTTTAAACGAGCGCGCCTTTCCCGTTTGTCAACGGCGTGTAGCGGGCCCCATTAATCGGATTTCTTTGGCGACGGCGCGCGGGCATTCTCGGCCGGTGAGAGCTTTCTACACTCCGCGCGGGGCCTACAGCTGGTACGCCGCCCGATTAGTCAGCGCAGAGCGCTATCGCGCTTGTTATATAGCCGCGATATACCGTTCGTTCCGCCGTATGTGTGTATTGTTAGCTCGATCGAAAAAGTGTCAAAGGGTTGTTGCGAGTATGTATTTTTAGGAGCTGCGAGGGAGCTTTCGCGGCTTGCGTTCGACGCGCGTGGGCACGCACACCTGCTTTTTATTTTTATAATCTGGAAAATGCGCAATTTCGAGGAGAAAAGTTGGAAATTCATTTTTTATCCGACGACAGAAGGGTCTACCTACGCTCGTACGAATAAAGGGAAGCATCATCACCTGCCGCTCGGTTTTTATTGGGAGCTCGTGAAAAATTTAAAAACCCGCATGCCGGACACTTTTATATGGAAGACCCTTATATTTGCTATAAAGTAACGACCGTTTTTCGCGTAAAATCAAGCTTCTTCGTCCTTTAAAGCCCTTCCAGAGATCCAGCTCGAATGCAAAAAGTCGTCGAAAAAGGCGGAGAAAACTTCTATATTCGCTGTATTCGCAGTCTGCAATTCGCTCGATCCGTTCCGAAACACCATCCAAACACCTTATTCGCGAGATTTCGCGGAGTGTACACGAAGAAGCAAAAAGCCGGCGCGATCGGGGTTGAAAAGTGCAGCGGACCGCCCCTATTGTCGCCTCTTCGCTCGTTTAGGTACCTATATACGTACAGGGACAGCTGCGAGGGACCGTTACTCGCTCGGCGCTGCGGCGAGAGCCAAAGAAAGGTAGCTACCAGACGGAATATTGATTGCAGCCGGGAGTTCGCGCGGGATTTGCCTCTCCTTGTTCTTTCTTCCTTTGTCCGGCGCTCGCGGAGGAGCCTGGAGCTGGTTTTCGCGGACTCTCGGGAACCGGCTAATTAACGAGTCTCGGGTGAATGGGCAGCTTTTTTTTTTCGAGCTTGGCAAAATTACGCGCTGGTCTCGGGAACTATAACATTTATAATTTTAACGCGCGCGCTTACGCAAAAAGT
The DNA here is from genome assembly GCA_900474335.1 of Ormyrus nitidulus. Classification (NCBI taxonomy): domain Eukaryota; kingdom Metazoa; phylum Arthropoda; class Insecta; order Hymenoptera; family Ormyridae; genus Ormyrus; species Ormyrus nitidulus. Next base: position 102,900 of record UCOL01000019.1, on the reverse strand, counting down.
GCACCGGGCGCTTACGGGCGAACGGAGCCTAATAAAGATTAGTCGGGTTTGGGCGCACACGGCTTTACGACCTCAGGTAGAGAGGAAGTCTAGGGTCTGGGCTGCATGTGGACCTTTCTTAAGCTTATTGGCCAAATGTGAAACTGTAAAATCCGACCCTGCAATAAAAATTGCAATGGAGCAACGCGATGGCGATGGCTTAGGATCACTGCGTCACTTTCACAATGTCACTTGGCTGTGAGGAGCAGTTTGTAAAATTTCAAAAATTTTGTATTCAATTCAACTGAAAGTGTATAATTCCATAAATAAGTAATTATTATAATAAAGTATAATAAATGTATCTAATTTTTGTTATTGTATAAGTCAAGGAATTTTTTTCATTTATGTATTATAGGCATGGCTTCAGATTGGCATTTGCATATAAAGGTAATTGCAAAAATAAAACGGTACACATTTGTAGTTAAGAATCTGAACATAATTATATAATAAACGATGGTATCCATTCTGGTGGCAGGTATTCAACTTCATCGGCGACCGAAGTGTATAACTGAGATAGTTTTCCTTGAGTCGTATCGACCCCGAAAAGCACAGAGCGCACCCCCTGGATACCATCATTAGCAATCCCAGACTCCGGTACAGCCTCCTTGAGTTAAATCGAAAAAACGCGTTAATTAATTCGTCGAGCGACTCGTAAAGACGATTTTTTTTTAGAAAAATGATAATTTATTTTTAAATACGGAAAAAATGTAAATGTATAAATATCAAATATTAAATATCAAATATTAAAATATATTTCTCATGACTTCAAAAAAATTACTTTAATCTGGATTATTAATATTCAATATATCATTATAATGACTTCATTGATTTTGTATCTCGCTAAACAGTACATAAAATTCTTTATTTATTTTTTTTATTTATTTTATTTATAACGGGCTTTATAGCTCAATACAACATAAATTATAATTTGGTACGGGTGGCGCGAGCAACAAAATTATGTATAATAGAAAAAAAAGAGCGCATTATTAGATACAAATAAATTATAAAATAGTATAATAAAATAATTTGATAAATATTCTTAATACTAATAAACTCTTCGAACTAACAAAAATAATAATTAGCTAACAACTTAATTATTGCCTAATTTATAAACAACAAAATATATAATTATTATACTATTTATCAGCTGAAGGTATATACACACGTGCACATTATCACCTTATAAGGAATCGAATTCGGAGCCAACATCCACTGGGACGACCACGTGATCAACTCCCTTGCATCGGTCTCAGTTCGATAATAAAAATCGAATATACTTCGATTGCTCGTCTGCTTCTTTAAAATCCAGCAATTTTTTTTATTTAGCTCAGCAATCATTTTACGATCTGTTAATTTTTAAATATTTCACATCATAAAATCGAAATTCTGCTTGCTTACGAATTGTCATCGTGAATTTCAATTTATAAACTGCAAACAAAATTCAAATTTTGTTGAGTATATCGAAGAGTGACGAAGAGACAAAGCTCGAAGTGCGAGAGAGCTAGAAATATTCGTCCATGTTTTCTTGAGTGGGAGTGGAGTCAGCTATAATAAGAATAAGATATTTTACCCGGTTTTGCATCGTAAAATAAACATCATTTTATAAAAAAAGAACCACAATGGTAAGTTTACTTGATGTGTACTCTTATTTTTTAAACTTTTTATTACTTTTGACAAGCCAAAGAGTACTAATTTGTGCAACGTTTTGCCGGGATCCGAGTTTTTAATGACAAATGGCGCACGTGCCTCTCTTACATTAAAGAAAGGTTTATTTATTTAAATTTCAAGAGCTAAACGTGGTAGATTTTCCGAATTTTAAGTTTAGAAAAAGTATATATTGCAGAACTGCGTGTCTGCATGAATGAATTAGTCATAACCTTTATCTTTTTTACTTATTGGTTATATTTGGAGCACGACGCTATTTCAAGCCATAAATAGTAATATTGACGTTGATGTCAAATGGTACTGAAAAAATTTTTATGAATTATACAGATGTCACTAAATCCAGTACAAATTCTGAAAGCTGGAGCGGAGGAAGAAAAGTCTGAAAATGCTAGGCTTAGCCTTTTTGTTGGAGCGATTGCCATTGGAGATCTTGTAAAATCTACATTGGGACCAAAGGGAATGGATAAAATTTTGGTATCTCATGGTCGTAACGCAGGTCAAGTGCAGGTCACAAATGACGGTGCTACTATTCTCAAAAGTGTGGGTGTTGACAATCCAGCAGGAAAGATTTTGGTTGATATGTCTCGTGTACAGGATGATGAAGTTGGAGATGGTACTACTTCGGTCACTGTTCTTGGTAAGGATTATTTATGAATTTTCTAAATTAATGTTTTCTTTAATTCGAATTAAATTACATGGAGACAATTAATAAGTAAAATTTATTAAATTAGAATGTAATGTTAATATTTATTTGAACTATTTTTTAGCATCTGAATTGCTGAAAGAGGCTGAAAAATTAGTTGAACAAAAGCTTCATCCGCAAACTATTATTGCTGGATGGAGAAATGCAACTTCAGTTGCTAGAGAAGCATTAAAGAATGTTGCTACTGATAATTCTGCAGATCCTGAACATTTTCGTGAAGATTTATTAAACATTGCACGTACTACACTTAGTTCCAAAATTTTGTCACAGCACAAAGAGCACTTCAGTAAGTTGGCTGTAGATGCAGTTCTTCGCTTGAAAGGCTCTGGAAATTTATCAGCTATCCAAATTATTAAAAAGAGAGGAGGTACTTTAGCAGACTCATTCTTAGATGAAGGATTTCTTTTGGATAAGAAGCCAGGTATTCATCAACCACAGAAAATAACAGATGCCAAAATACTCATAGCTAATACTCCTATGGATACGGATAAGATCAAGGTTCTATATTATTTTCATATTAATAATTTAAATTTACCTAAATATATTAACTGATTAAAATTTTTTGCAGGTCTTTGGTTCAAGAGTACGTGTTGACTCAATGGCAAAAATTGCCGATTTGGAGTTAGCAGAAAAAGAAAAAATGAAGGTAAATTTTCTTTTTAACAAAAAATTAACATTTAATAAGTACTTTATAGAATAATTGTAAAATGAAACTTAATTTTTTTAGGATAAAGTTGAGAAAATAATCAAACACGGATGTAATGTGTTTATTAACAGACAGTTAATTTATAATTACCCTGAACAATTATTTGCTGATGCTGGTGTCATGGCTATTGAACATGCAGACTTTGATGGTATTGAGAGATTAGCCCTTGTAACTGGTGGAGAAATCGTCAGTACTTTTGACAATCCAGAATTAGTCAAATTAGGAAAGTGCAGTACAATTGAACAGGTTTGTATTTATTTAAATAAAAGCAAAAAATTTAAAAGAAACCTTTATTACATGGACTTTAATTTTTTTTTTTCAGGTAATGATCGGAGAAGATACGATTCTTCGTTTCTCCGGTGTAGCACTTGGTGAGGCTTGCTCTATTATCATTAGAGGAGCCACCCAACAAATCCTTGATGAAGCAGAAAGATCTTTGCATGACGCTTTGTGTGTACTTACTTCAACTGTTCGGGAATCACGAATAGTCTACGGCGGTGGTTGCAGTGAGATGGTCATGTCTTGTGCCGTGATGAAAGCGGCAGCCGCCACTCCCGGCAAGGAGGCTGTAGCCATGGAGGCGTTCGCTCGTGCTTTACAACAGCTGCCTACTGTTATTGCTGACAACGGTGGCTTTGACTCAGCTTACCTTCTCAGCAAACTCAGAGCTGCTCACAACTCTGGTGCTTACACTATGGGATTAGGTCAGTAACCGAATTTGTAATAATTTTTGTAAAGAAAGATTAAAGGAATTAAAAAAGCTTTTGATACATTAAAAACGTTAAAAAGAGAATTTAAAAATTTAATAAATATTTTTTAATCAATTCAATTTTTAATACTTTAAAAAAATGTTAAAATAATTTTAAAATTATATCTTTATTTTGCAGATATGGAAAATGGTGAAATTGAGTGCATGAAGAAATTGGGCGTTACAGAATCTTGGGTTGTCAAAAGGCAAGTACTTCTCAGTGCAGCAGAAGCAGCTGAAATGATCCTCAGAGTTGATGATATTCTAAAGGCAGCGCCTAGGAAACGAGTTCCAGATCATGGTCGTTGTTAAATTATTTATGAACTTTTCATTGAATAATTTCAGTGAATCAATTAATTGCGTTTATTATTGATCAAAAAGTAAAGATTAATAATACTTTTGTACGCGCACGTTCTAATTTTACAAAGCCTATGCATTTAATTATTGGAATTTGTCCACAGTTGCTATTAAACTATTTTAAACGATTCTAAGCTTTATAAAGTATTTTCTACGTATGTAAACAATACCAAGGTAAAAGTTTACTCAATAAATGAAATTTGCATATTTTATATGTTCAAAAGATTGGGTCTTTAAAAAATGTTAATGCACCTTCGTTTTATATCAAATACTTTTACACCTTTAATAAATACCACTTCTGTGAGTAAAATACAATGGAATATCTCCATCATTGTTTGTACAATATTTACAGTGAAATTTCACCGCAAAACTTTATTGCTACAAAAAAAGACTAAAATTCGTAGGATTTTTGCATAATATTTAAAAATTAAGTGGAATATTAGTAAGCAAATCGAAGTTTTTCGTCATATCCCAGCTTGTCAAGATTTGGTGTACAAGCATAATTAACCATTGGTGGTGGTCCACACATGAGAACTATTGTATCCGAGGAAGGTGGATACATGTGCTTTGAGATCATATCACTATTAACATAACCAGTGCTGTACTTCCAACCTTCACTGCTTGTATCAACAGTGTACCAAATTTTAACCTGCTCAGGATGCTGCTTCTCAACTTCATCCAACTCTTCTCTAAGTAGAATGTCTTTTTCAGTCTGATTTGCATAAAGCAAAGATACTTTTGTTTTATCTTCCTTATCTTTAACAATGGCTCGAATTAGTTGTAACATTGGTGTGATTCCTGTGCCTCCAGCAATCATTACAGCCTGTAATAATTATCCAATATGAGTTGCTGAATTCTTTTTTCTTAAATTAAATACTAAATTATTTACTTACATTTTTGACAGTATATTCTGTAGGAGGTTCTTTCCTAAGTAGTTTAATGGAAAATTTACCACGACCGTTATAAACAAGTCGACCAGAAGGACCTCGAAAGTCACAAGTCTCTCCAATCTTTAAACTTTCAAGATGTTGTGACATCTTTCCACCCTCTGGGAATTTAGGGTGGACATTTTTAAAATAAACCTAAAGAAATATAAAATACATTTGAGAACAAAATATTTAATATTATTCTGTTTACTTACTTTAACCACTAGATCAACATGTCCTTGATCATCATCACTGGAGACTGGCGTGTAGGCTCGAATAACAACCTCTCCATTCACATTAGCTGTTAAATGTACATGTTGGCCAATAGGAAGTCCCAGGACATGCTCTGCGCTTGGCAGACCAAACCTGAATAGTCTAGTGTCATGACTTATAATCTGTTTTTCAATTAGTGGCAAGCTATATTTTACAGTGGGCTCCACAAGAAGTATTTTCTTCTTTTTGACATCTTTGAATGAGAGGTACAACTTTACTGCTACACCAACAGCTATTACAGTTCCAACAGCAGCCAATATAGGCAATAACTGAAAAATGGAAAAAAAAAATTTGTAAGAACAGGAAATAATATTTTATTTGCAAACTATATTATTTATTGTTGAAATCTATTGTTTGTTGGAAATACACTAAAAATCAGCTTTCCTATAAATTATCACGGATCTCTAAATATATTAATAAATATAAGAAAAAGATGAATAATTCGCAATCGAAAAATCTAAATTGTAAAAATATGCAGAATTTTCAATCCAAGTTAAAAAATCTAATATTAATTTACTATTCTGTTATAAAATAGATGACTAGGTATTTTTGCAATGTTAAAAACATATCGTCAGGGGCAAAAAAATTATATACCAGTCATGGAAGAAAAACCTTGAAGTTGAGGTTAAGGCATTTAAATGGGAGATATATAGGTATTGCAAGAAATTCTGCTCGGGCCTCGGAAGGCAAAAAAACTGCGGATGGCGCCGGCCTAACATTCCATCGTCTTTCTTGCTTTTATCTGTTCTTTTAATAAAGACTCTAATAAAAGCAGTCCATTAGAATAGAATGGCTGAATTAATTACCAGTTGCGAATTTGTCATCGGAAACAGGAGCGGCGAGAGCACGTGGTGTCTTTACTTCCCTCTCGTCGTCTGGTTTTCGATAAACTGGAAGTTGCCTAGTCGTTAGCTATAGTGTCGTAAGTCTGCGCAGAATGGATAGAGATGGAAGCTCAGTCAGCCGATAATACGACGTAGGTATACACAGAAAGTGTACGGTGTATGAGACGAATTTTCGAAGATGATGCCGGCAAAAGAAAGGGGGGGCATTACGAAATAGGATTGAGGTTGAGCTCGGGCGCGGGCAGCTTCTCTCCTTTCCGATTTAGCTGAGGTGCGAAGGAATTCGATTGTCCGTCGTAAAACTGAACTAATTGTTCGAGTGGGCGCATTTGAAAGTCTGATTGCGAGGGAAGCTTATTCACTTGTGCGCGATTGCCGGCTGTTTCTTTCCCACGGCTACCGATAATGCCTGCCTCACCTACTCGATAAGATAATTGAGTAATGAAATTGGCATTCAAATTTTGCTTATTTCCATTATCGTTAAAAGATGATTGCATCGCTGCGGCAATCGAAGATTATTATTCGCCTAATAAGAATGACTAGGCAATAATAATTGCTGCACTGCTCTAAAGCCGACTCTTGGCGACGCCTTTAAAAAAATACAGTGTAATAATATGCGTCCCTTCGTGGAAAGCTTATACGCTCGGGGGTCAAAAGCCAGCGGCAGTCAGTCACACGCGGGAGAGACGCTCGGAAATAGATTTTTGGCGCGCAAGGGTTTTTGTCTATGCGGCAATTTCGCCGCGCGTACGAAAATAGCCGCGCGAGTCGCCGCGCGTCACGTTAAAATTCGAGCGTTTACCTCGAGCCCGCTGCCGTCGGCCGGCCGCCTAGTCGCAGCCTCTGCTTCCTTCATTCTTGACCCTGATCTTACGCAGACTGCGCGTGTCCGCTCGCTCGGGCGCAATTCTTTTTCGCAACTCCAGAGAGGCTACAGTCGGCCGAGCAAATCGACGGTCGCCGCGCGCTATCGCACGTCGGCGGTCTACGTGCACTGAAGTATCAAGCCACGTTACAAAGGGAGGCGGCGGGAGCCGCTGGAGTCGAATATTTGTCGTGGCGAGAGACGCAGCGAGCCAATCGCGCGGGATCGCCGAGGACGGCATTATGCAGGGGCACAGATCGGCTCGATACGTTCCGCGAGCGCCTGACGCGAAGATTGCTCAATGTGCTCGGCGATAAGAGATGGATAGGCGAGCGGGCTGGTATATATATGTGGGGACTGGCGCTCGGACTTTTTTCCATCATATATCTTTATTTTTAGAAAACTCGGAGATGCTCATCGACGAAGATCACCGATCTTCCGCGTGTCGTTCGTGCCTTATAGTTGTACGAAATGCAAAAGATCATTTTTAAAAAGATGCCTGAAGAGAGCATAGAAAAAATTCCAATAAATTTTTAAAATTTTTTGGGGCTGATGAAGGTGACAAAGACTAAAAAGCTGTTGAATTATATTTGTAAAAAAACTGATTATTTTGGTTTATTTGTCGAATCGTGTCTCTTTCAAAGAATCTATTTTTGCCTTTAAAGATTTATTTTTGATCAACAACTGGTTTTCATCACAGCTCTTTCGGTTAAAACGTTTTAGAAATAAAATGTATTATAAATGATATAATAACAAATTTATCATCGGCGACTTTAAGTCGCATTTTAAAATAATCCACTTCCTCGTCAAGAATCGCAGTTGCATAAAAACAACAGCACCGCTTACGCGCTCGGTAAAGAGATGAGCCTTCTGGAACAGTCTTCCACGAATGATCTGATTTATCTTACGCCTCCCAGTCAAACAAATGTAAACAGACTCTTACAATAATTTTCCCTTTTTTCGAATCTGATTCATTGCCGCTCGAAGATTGCGCAAATGTTTTAAAAGGTTTCGAAGAGAATTGTAAACAATTCAGCGGATGGAATATCCAAACTAATATTGATAATAAATTCTGATGAATTAGTCAATTTTTTAAACGAATATTTATGAGTGCACTTTTGATTTGGCGCAATTGTTCCCACGCTTATAAAGCCTCCTCCTCATGGAAGCATCATCGTTTTATCAAGCACGAATTTATCAAATTCCGGTCAATTACGGAATAAGCGAGATAAAACCGCGTTTTTGTCCAGCTGCGCAATTAAATTTACATAATAAACATCGGAAGCGAAGAAAGGGTCATTTTTTGAAAAAAAAAAAAAAGAAACCCGACGACACGGATCCACGAAATTTTCGTGTGCACAGTCAGATATTTATCGTGCGGACGATACGGCTCCATCCTGTCCTTGACCAGCTTCTACATGGGGTTCCACATAATTTATCAAATTCCGGCCAATTAAGCCGTAAAGCGTACGATAAATAAAAACGTTTCCTAAAATAAAAAGAGAGCGTCAGTCGTCTTGTCATGACAGTAGTGTGTAGTTTCCCTCGTCGAGCGGTAGGAATCAAGAGATTATGTTACGTCAATTGCCTTGGTACGCCCTACATATTCTTATTTTTTATAATATTTTCGTCGATAAATTTCGATAATTTGGCAATGCTCGTTTATTGTTTATTAATTAAATAATAATCTTATTAATCTATCATTTACGGACTTGCTGCATCGCTCGAAAATTCTTGTTTTTATGCAGCTTGTGACCTTATAATTGACCTAATTATCGGTATCTTCATTAAAATTTGTTTAAAAGAATTTTTAAAAAATTGAACTCTCATTTAGCTTTCTAATTTTGAATTTAGATTAGAAAAAAATCAAAATCGAAGCGGAAAAATATTCCTTTATTTTGCTCAAAATTTTCGACTGTTGCAGCATTAAAAAACACGAATAATTATTTAAACCTTTCAGGATATGTATTTTAATACTGAGCGTTTCGGCGTCCGTGCCCTACGTCGTAAACCCCGACTTCGTCCAGTGCTCGCAGCCTCAGTGTGACGCAATCGGTGGGTTTCTCTAACGATCTGCAATAGATGAGCTGGGTTATTCCCGGCGAGTTTGTGACCCGAGTTTTTACGCGCTTTTTTTTTCTGTCAACGTTTCAGACGAGATTTTGGTGAAGAGCGTGGAGGTCAACGCCGAGCCCTGTCAAGACTTCGTGAAGTATGCCTGCGGAAAGAACATCTCGAAGGAGATGTACTACGGGACCGGCGCCAGATACGCGAGCGAGCCCGTCGAGAGGTTGGCGGATTTGAGGCGTAATTAAAAAAAAAATCAATTTCCGTCGTTCGGTACAACTTTTAAACTGAAAATACAAATTTTTTATTCGCACGGAATCGATGTGCGTGATTGCAGGCCTCCTCGACGGCACGACATTCGTGGAGGAGAACATCAAGTCGTTTCAGATCGAAAAGCAAATCTTTCAGAAGTGCCAGAGAGGTAATTAAGTCTCTCGATTCAATATTGTTCGCGCGGCTTTAATTTAATAACCGAATTGCTTTTCGGAAGATGCCTTCGGCGAGCAAGAGATGCACAGGTACAAGCAATACCTGTCCCAGTTCGGAGCCGATCAACTCGACCGGGACAGCTTGGCGAAACCGAGCAACACCCACTGGAACCTGATCGACTTGAAGTACGCCCGGGACGGTTTCGGATTCGCCTTCTTCGACGTCGACATCGTGGAGCGCGAGAAGTACAATGAGAAAAAACGCTACATACAGGTAAAATCTGAGTTTTAAACTGGCTGCAAGCCGACGGTATAACGGGAATGTATATTGAAAATCTTCCGTTTTTAGATCAGCCCGACTTCGGACAACGTCCTGGACACCCACGATTTGCTCATATCCAAGTACGCCAATGCGCCCGACTCCTCTCGCTCCCGAAATTCGTTCGGCTATAATCCAGGCACCAAGTACATAGACCTCAAGAACTTTATAAGCGAGCTCAACAAGGTATACCGGTGGATCTGCGTACTTTTTTTTTTACAAACTTTCAGCTTGCACGGACAATATTGATCGATGCATATACATTTTCCAGATCATTCCCTACGAAAAATACGACGACTACGACCGAGAAAATGACAATTTCGTATTACTCGGGGATTGGGAGGCGAAGTACGCGGCATACGCTTACGATAAGAAAGCGGAAGTGAGTCTTTTTATATTCTAGTGAAAATAATTGGTTTTGCCTATACCGAGTGCTTTATTTTCTCAATATTTTAGTTCATGTGGGTGTACGCTCTGCAGAAGCTGTTTGAAGAAGTTCATGTTAAAAGTATCGACAATACAACGGAGATTATTTTGAAAGACGAAGGTTACTTCAAGAAACTGACTGAAATTCTTCTTCAGCATAACATACAAACTATTGGTAAAGAAATTCGTAAATTTTTATTCCTCGATTATTTTATTTTACTTTTATGAATCTATTTTTAGTAAATTATATTCACTTGAGATTCGTTTCGAAAACTATTGGATTCGTGGATCGTAACTATCAGGAAAAACACTCGATTATACCCCAAGTGAAAGGGTTAGTACATGAAAAATATTTAATAAAATGAAAGCACCAAAATTAAAAATTTAGCGGGCGTCAAAAAAAAATAACTTGTTTCAGATTGATATGCACACCGGGCCTATTAGTTGGAACCGCTCATATTTACATGAAGACATTCTTCCCGAAAGACAACAAGGAAATGGTAAGCAATGAATTAACGAATGACTATTCACGAATAATTACGGTAAGCAATGAATTAACGAATGCGTATTCTAACGTAAATATTGCATTGCAGGTGAAAGACATATTTGAATTTGTGCAAATGTATGTTGCGAGATACTTGGGAAGCTACGAGTATAATCCACATGCCAATCTCGAAGCGACGAAAACTTTCTTAGGAAAATTGAATAGTGCCAAAACAATAATTGGCTATGATGAATGGCTTGAGGATAAAACATACGTGTCTGATTTTTACGGGACGGTGAGAAAAATTTTCGTCAAATATTGGAAAAGTTTATGTACGTCTTTGATTGATTCTTTATGTTTTGATATGTTTTAGTTCTCTACAGTAACCGACAAATACGTTGAAAATCAAATGCAGGTCGTAAAAGTTTTGCTAAAGAAAAAATTGAGTTCTTACGTGATATTTAAAGAACCTCTATTGGAGTGAGTATTTAAAATTGATGCGCATGGAAAGCGAAATCTTATAATTTAATGTTTTGAATATTTTCCTCTTTTCAGCATAAAAGTATTCCTAAAATCATTTACTCAAGAAAGTATTGAATTTTCGTCGAATTTAAAACAAATTCGTAAGTTACGAATTGTTTCAATTGTTAAAAAATTAAAATTTACCAAAAAAAAAGTATTTCACTATTAAACAATAATTCTTATTTAACAGTGTTTCCTGCCAGAGCTTTCAGCGAAGACAATTACAAGTTTCTCAGTGCTCAAATACCAAAGTAAGTAGATTACTATTCCTCTTAACTATTTCCTACGTACCAAGAATTAAATATATATTCATTTTTTGACAGCGCGATAAATTATGGAGCTACTGGAGTGACCATTGCCTCTAAAATTTTTGAACTCTGGCTCAGTAAGTAAATATTAATTTTTATTTCATACGGCCTAATATATAAAAAGATTACTGTTTTTAGAGAAGACCAATCATCTTCAAAATGCAACTCAATGCATCTCAAGCCAAGTTAATCATCGAATCGAACAAGTGAATGTAAGTTTGACTGAGAATTTCAAACCGAAGGATAATATCTCAAATACGAAATAGATATTTAACAAAGAGAAAAATGATTTTTACAGACGAACGATTTCCTGATAAAAGCTACGGCTTATTTGCTCGGACTGCGCGTCGCTTACGAATCGTGGCCGAACAAGGATTCCTACCCGATTCAGTTCCCGCAATTCGGAGCACTCACGGACGATCGCCTCTTCTTCCTCTCCTTTGCCGAGGTATTTTCGTGCAATTCCTTTGTCGTCAGCCACTTTTCTGCTATCATTAACAAATCGATTTCTACAGGTAATGTGCAAAGCGGATGTGTCAAAAGACGAGATTCACCCACGTAGCTTCGTGAATCTGGCTGTTTCGAACATGGAAGAATTTTCAGAAGCCTTCCAGTGTTACGAAAGCCACCGGATGAACAGGCAGCGCAAATGCGACCCTCTCAGATATTCAGCTAATACTGACAATAATAGCTATCTGTGAGCTTATTGTAAAACTTAATTTATTACTTTATTTTGTACGCGAAAACCTATATATTTTTTGTATGTTTTTAAAAATAAAAGATGTACGTGTGTAAGCTTTTAAAGATGCAAATCGCATTACGTGGTTTTATTATAAACCTTTATCATATTACTACTAGAAGTAGATAATGAAAAAAATACCTACGCATTGAAAAAGAAAAGAGAATTAATTTGTAAATATTTTTGATATAAATTACACGTTATGTAAATTAGTTGTGTACGTATCGTATATAAGTAATATGTAGAGAGAACATTGAAATTGAATAAAATATATATTGTAATGAGAATAAAGCGAGCATTTTGAAATTTCTTGATATTTTAATTAACAGATTCAAATTTGTGCCAAGTTTTAATAGAAGTCAAAAAATTTTAGCAAATTCTCGATACTTTATAGAAACAACATTTTCTTTTATATTTGCAAAATAAAATTTAAAACTTTGATTTTTTGTTGATACATGTTTTAATCTTTAATTATTTTATTATTAAATTACTTACATTAAAAGAAAAACTTTTTAAGTTTTCGCGGCAGTAGATGGATGTAGTTGCAAAGACGTATAAATGTAGGCAAATCCTCAAAAATGGTCGGTACCTCCTCTGGCAGTAATGGTTTGTAGGTTAAGTTTTGAAGATCACAATAACAATCAATCAAATGATATAAATAATTATTAATTTTTCAAGTAAAAAGAGAGTTTTATAAATATTTTTAATGGCCGTATTACATCGTGCTTTATTCACGTGGTTTAATTTGTTAATTTTTCTGATTTTACTTGTTCTGAGACTTGATCAAAGAATACAATGGAATTGGTTCATAGTGTTTATTCCAATGTGGTTATACGACAATATTTTGCTTATTTATATTGCATTTAATATGATTTTATTCTGCAAAAATGCTCATGATCGCCTCATCAGTCTTCGACGCATGGTAAGTACACTTTAAAATAATTTTATTTTGATATAATTTATATTTATGAGTATAAAGTATGTTTTGAAATTATTTATTTCATAGGTATGGTACATGATAGCTGTACTTATGAAACTAAGTGTGCAGATCCTAATATGTTTGAAATTGGAAGCGCTGCAGTGGGTTTTACCAGCTAAAGCAGTTTTAGCACCATTTTCGGTGCTTATTGCTGCACTTGCAGTTGATGTTTTTGTTCATCTTGTGCAGCATTCCAGATATTAATCCAATACCGAGTAATTTTTAATAGCCACATTTATAAGACTGGTGAGTTGTATGAAATATCTTTTATTTTCTTGTATAATTATATTGTTTTAAGCAGTTTTATTTAGAGACTCAAATTTTCCATCTCAATACTTTGATCTTGAACTAATTTACCGTGAAAGCTATATATATTGCACATTGTATTAATGTTATCTTGAAACATAAATGGAAACACTTGTTCTGTCAATAAAGATAAAAGAAGCAAGTGCATTTAGCTGATCCGTACATCTGTCATCATAAAGAAAATATCTTTATATCTTTGGAGAGACGCCTTATGTAATTACATAGTAGACTTTATGCTCACTTGTCTGTCTCACTCGCGAGGTATCAAAAACGGAAAAGTTGGTGGCTCAAAAAAAGTTTAAAATGGTTTAGTCTGTAGTCAAACGTTAGAAGATTCAGTCACAAGGCGGGAGAGTAGCTTACTATAAATAATCTTCATGAGCCAAGGATGAATAGGACAGAGGTATAAATAAGTACAAGCAAGTTCGTCGTTATTGAGCCTCATTTGTGTTGTGTTCAACAGTTTGGAAGTGTACTTACTTGAAACTAAACGTTTTTTATTGCTGTTGATGGAATATAATATCAACAAATACATACAGTGCTATAGAGTAAAAACATTACTATAGATTACTTTAAACTGTATTTTTGAATTTAATAAGTAATGCTAATGCTTTCTTGTTTAAATATGCAAGAGGTAAATGTTGCATCAGATAAATTCACATTTCACCATTTTCATAATGCTTCCATACTTCATAGATATGTATTGTAAGAAGGTCTTAGCTAAAAATAGATTCACAAATTTACAAAGATTTCATTGACAAAACGTTTGCTTTACAATGTTCATTTTGATTTGTTTTAGATGATAATTAAGGTTTTTTTACTCTGCTTATGCCTGACTGGGGCAAAGCAAGGAACTGATGCAGCTTCTGTAAAAGCAACAGAATTTCCAGCTGGATCTTTGGCAGAGTTACCATGTGAGAGTAGTGATGATTTTCACAGATTCATGTTCTGGCAGCTGAAAGATGATAGTATTATAGGTCCTGGAAACCCTTTAAATGAAGAAAAGTATAATTATGAAGTTCTTACAGGAAAATTATTTATCAGGGTACTTTTAAAAATGTGTATAATTATTGGTACTGTTGCTTGTACTACAATAATTAATTATCAAACTATTTTTAAGGGTGTATCAACAACTGAAGCAGGATTTTATAAATGCATTGCAAGAGGTGTTGAAGATAATTCAGCCATCAATGTCCATGTTGTAGAACTCATTGTCAAAAGTGATGGTTTTATTGAAAATTCATTTGAGGTAAGAAAAGTTTTTTTAAAAATTATTTATTTTCTTTCGAGGTGGAATGAATATGAAAAATAAATTTTCAGACTAATCTTTTACGAGGAATGGCTGTAACAATGGTTATTGTTGTAGGAGTAGCAATAGCTCTTCTTGTTATAATGATAAGACGAAGAAGAACTCAAAGATTTTTCGGTATGAACGTTTATTTCGAAAATAAAATCAATGTGTGATTTTAATTTTTTGAATTCAAATTTTCAATAATTGCAATTTTGGGGTTGTTCTAGATATTATGGAAGAATCGCGGGAGAATTCTCCAGCGAAATATGTAGGAAATATTCAGCCCGCACCAGTAGCCCCAACACCAAGAACTCTAGAAAGTGGTGGCATTGACAACATGGGTTTGGATGTTGATTTTCCAAAAGTATTCTCACAGATGCAAAAAAAACAACCAACTCTGCCTTTGTAATATAAATGGTTTTTATACATAGTTACACTTGTTAAGCTAAATGTAATTACAATAAGAACTGATCAAAGTTTGTTTTGTAAAGTGTTTTATATCTTCATTTATATTGAAATTGATTTAAAACAATTCAATAATTCTTTCATATTAAATTTTCTAATTAAACAATATTTGGTAAGGTTTAAAAATTTAAAAAAGAAATGTAAAACATCTTTCAAATAACTGGTATAAAATATTTTTAAGTTGAAGTATGTAATTGCTGTACATAATTTTTGATAATATACCTAAATATTGTAAATAATTACAAATAAAAAAATTTTGTTAAATTTATCTCAATTTTATTTATAAAAAATATAAAATTTAACAAATATTCCTTGTAAAGATTAAGTAATATATCAATAAATATTACAAGAATTGTGTACAAGTTTTAACTTACTAATAGAATCTAACATGTACTTGCAGTACTGCCTGTTGTAATGTCCATCATGTTTTCGTCTCCTGTCTCTTCCTCGTCCTCGTCTTCAGGATCAACTTCTGTTTCAAGCAATCTAATTTTTGTTTTATTCTCATTTAATATAGCAGCTACTTTTCGTGAACCGTTTACAGACAATTTCCGCGGTGAAATATCTTGAAACGGTTTTGATAAATTCGGATCCGCTACATCACATAAATTTACAATAAAATCTGGCCTGATACTTTCTTGATTGTTTAATCTCGGATGGGTCAATGGAAGCTGTATTAGACAAGAAGTATTATTTTCTTGATTTAAAATCAAGATGCTGAGAAAATCTTGAGAATAAAATTGAAGGTCTGATATTCTCTGATTTTCAGCTCTTTTTGACGGAGTTGCTGGAACTATTGAAAAAAATTCAAATTATAGAAACCTATTCATATACATGAAAGATTCAAAATAATAATATTTAATACCAATTATTATTACCTTGTTTGTTACCTACATCGACTTTTACCATTTGCAATGTTAAAGACTCTTCAACAGTTGTAAAATTAATTCTGAACAATTGTAGTATTGTACAATCTGCAGCAGGTACTGCTATCATTAAATTTCCCTCATTTGTTACAATTTGAGAACTTAAGCTACAATTTGCCGAAGATAATGGCATAATTTTGTGCTTAAAATGTTGTGTTAAGTCTTGATAGGCACAAACAAATACTTGATTTATTGCCTTCATGAGGGCTGAATGTGCTTGAAGAAGAGAGCTTTCAAAGTCTTGGCTTATGATTAAGGGATGGTTTTGTAAACACTTATTATTAACAAGCATGGAAGCCCACTCACTTCCCTCAGGACTAAAACAAGTTTGCAATGGATCTGGTCTCAAATAGTCTCCTAATTTCTCTAACTTCACACTTTTACGTTTACTAGATTGTAATTCAATTTTGTCAAATCCACGAAGAAATTCAGCAAGGTAAGTTACATCTTGCTGACTCATTTTACTCATTTCGGATGGGACTTTCTCATCATTTAATCTCAATAAAACGGTATAAAGCCATCTGAAAAATATTAAAGTTACTGAGATATAATAAATGTATGTTTTTTAAATATTAAGAGAACTATTAATGTACCTTATGAAAGCTTTATAGTCCCGAACACTATGATCTATAACTTGTTGAATTTCAGAAGTTTTAGCCAAAAATGATTGAGTAGCACTGATAGCATCAGTGATTGGCATCTCTTCTCTGAGGCCCATAGCTTCATAGGCTCCTCCAAATCTTACCATACCTCGCATTTCTGCTAAATGATATATTAAAGCCATTCCAACACTGCTCAACTGTTTTACAACCAATTTCTGAAATATATACATTTATATTATATGAATTGCTGAAAATATAATTTTATTATAATCAATGTATTACTTGAATATTGCTGTAGCACATTTCTATACTGTGTCCTAATTTTTTCAATCCTTTCTCAGTAAGTTCTCGTGATAGAAAATCAACTAAATCTGGAGTAGGAACACCAACCATTAAAAGTTCTAAAAAATCAGCAGCTACACTGCCTGGTGGTTTGTCAGCAGCATATTTTGCTAGTTTTTCATCCATTTCTAAAAATATAGTTTCCCATGTTTCAGAGATTGCCATTAATGTTCTTGATAAGTAATCCATCAAATATTCAATATGAGCTTGAATTTGTGCCACCTAAAATTTTAAATAAATAGAAATATCAAATCTTGTATTAAAACAAAGAAAAGAGCTTACGTACGCTTAATAAATCTTCACTGCTTTGAAGCAATGGACAGAATAATCTTACAACTACTATACATTCTGAGCTTTTCCAACTAGCCCATAACGCTTTACCTGCTCCACCAGTAATTTCTAATACAGGTCCATTGCCAATTGAAATTCTTCCACAGTAAAACATTCCAAATATAAACATCAAAATATTACCATTCTCTTGACCGAGCTAAAACAATTTAATTATTTATTTTTTGTTGTATATGAAAATTATTATACTTACTTACAAAAAGTATATCTAATGTTTGTGAAAGAAATTCTTTTCGATCTGGCTCTTGACCAAAACTTCTGCTTAAATTAGGTAAGGGTGGTAAATATTCACCAGTACAAGATGTGCAAATCTTTTCACTGGTACAACCAGATGGGGTCATAGAGAGCCAAGCAATGCTTGTACATTGTTCACCGAATGGCAGTTTAGTCTTATGTACAACATTTTTATTTTCCATGTCGACTAAACATAAAGTCTTTGAATTTGAATAAATAACAGCTATCAATTTACCATCTGGTTTCCAAGCAATATTTGTTATTTTATCCCCTTCTTCAACAGGACCCAATAGCCAAATCCTTTGCCAGTTTAATCGATGCAACCCCAATTCTCCTAAAAATATTTAAACACAATACGTAAAAAAATAATTTTGCATGTAAGAATAATTTTTACCTTCGACATTGGCTATTGCTAAAAGGTCCATGTTGGGGGACCAATGCATGAGTATCACTTTATTGGAAAGTTTTCGTTCTTCCAACTGCCTTATTGTTCCCGACATTTTTACAGATTTCACTTATTTTACACTACCTATTTAAAATGATATTTGAAAGTCCACCTCTACTTTAAGACTAATACTTAATTCACACACTATTAATCGTCAAGAAGAAGCAGTTTTTGAGTTTTCCATTACCGGGCTGCCGGCCCCCGGCATGTCATGTTGGGGCAGGTTGGAGCAGAATGGCGCAGTGATCGCCTTCGCCTAACACCACCGCGCCGTGCTCGGCGCCAACACACACACACACTCTCGCAACGAACGAGACGGAAGTGCGACAAGTGCCGAAGAGGGGTTCGCCGGCTTTACCTTTTCTGATCTTTGCGTGTTTACTTTTTCTAGTTTATTTAAATGTTTACTTATTTGTGCTTTGTTTCTCAACTTTGATCATACAACTTTGAATTTAACTGAATGCTTCGATTTTGCTTACTATATTATTTAAGGGTTAATAAAATTTCGATGCCAAAAATTCATTTGACAATTTTTATATTAGGTGTATTGAAAATTTGTGAAAAAGTTGGTTTTCTTCAAGGTAACAGTCGAGCGAAATTCAGAAATAAAAATCAACAACTGCATATTAGTTTTATTAAGAACTGGTCTGAAATTTTTCCTATTGAAAATAAATTTTTATAGCAAAAAGTCAAGTGTGTAATTTCATTGAAAAATGTGAATTTTATTATCCGTTTATAGTTTAAAATATGAAAACACGTAAATTCCTACATTCTCTAAAGAGAAATAAAATATTTCGATGTCACTACAAATAGCGCAATAAACTTATTTCGCTTGCTATTTATTATGTCGTAAATCTTAACAAATCGGGTTTTATGGTTTTAAAGCGAATTTTTCTTAACGTTTAAAAAAAACACAGGGAAATTATATGTTTAAATCGCGCAAGATCTTGTTTCTATAATTATAAATTTCGTTTTTGGTCGGAATATGATACATCTGAAAACTATTTATATATTTTTAACGCCAATATCAAGCGTTTCAGAATCGGCCATAAATTTAGATAGAAACCTTGGGGATTTTCTTTCGATTATTTCTTATTTCAAGCCGCATTCTGTCTTTTCTTTTTCCGACGAAATTTTCATAGATTTTCCAATTTTAACAAGAGATCGAACCTCGGATAATACATAATTATAAAAGATAATTAAAATGAAATTCTGCCCGCTTACGAATCGTATATTCCGCAAGCGCTGTAATGTAAGTGGAGAAAAAGAAAGGAAGTAGTCGAATTCCAAAGGAACGAGCTCTGTTGTCTCGATTAACTTTTTTTAAACACACATCACTCGAACGACGATCAGTGCCGTCGTATTTTTAGTAACGGATGCTGAAGGGTGACAGTGACCCTGACATCTTATAAAGTTTTAAATGCAGCGCGCGAATATTTCGATGAATTCCTTCTTGGCCAATTAAACCGATGCTAACGTTATTTTGTATAAATAAATTCTTTTAATTTCTGGCTTCGTATTAATTGCGAGAGATACACAAAATAGACGTTGAAGTTTATTGCCAAGCTAATATAATTGTGACAAGTGTGTTAGACGATCGAATTGAGTAGGCATTGAAAGGTGCGCGGAAACGTTTTTCACACATAGGCAAGTTGCGCAATTGAAAGGCAAGCGGGACGCGTGTCACTTTGGTCAAACGTTTTGTTTTGAAAAAGAGATATCGAAAAAATTTATTTTCAAAAGTTCGACTAACATATATAAAGACTCGACGTTTGTTTACATATTACAAGTATAACAACATAACAAAAGGCTCGGTTGTTTGTTGAAAAAGGCGTTTGAAACTTTAGCCTAGGCTCACAGCTAGAATGCACTTTCGATCTCGCGGCGCGGAAAAAAGAAAGCCCCGGCGCTGAAAAAGCTTCCTCAAGACAAAGAGAGCCTTGAAGCACCCCCGTCGCAGACAAAGGCGGAGAGAGAGAGAGAGAGAGAGAGGGAGCGTATAAAAAAAGAGCCTGAGCAAGTAGCCGCGTTCGCCTCGCGGTGAATAGAGAGGGTGCAAAGAGAGTCTGGGAGGGCAAAGTGCAGGTAATGCAAAGCAAACCACGTGACGACTCTCGGCGCGGCGGCGGCGGCGGCGGCGACGGCGGGGGCGGCGAAACTCGAAAAATCTAAATCCGTCCCCACACACGAGGAAGCGAAACCAGCAGCAGCAGCAGCGGCGAGCAGCGAGCAGCAGCGGCGGAGAAGAGAGGAAGAAGCCGAGAGAGAGAGCCGCGAGGTTCGCGTACGCGCCGCGCGATAGTCAATAATCGGCTGCCGCTGCCGCCGCACGTGAGTCGCGCCGCAGCCGTCAGCCCGGCCCCAGCATGATCCGCGTGGACGAGACCGACCCCGTCGGCGGTAAGTCGCCCCCAGCGTGTCCAGCGGGCCCCTTATTTATCCCCCCGTATCGGCCGGCCCCCGAGCACGTCCCCGACTTACGTAAGCCGCCGCGAATAAATAGCGAGAGAGAGAGGAGAGAGAGTGAAAGCGCGAGCCTACGTATTTACGGAATGTAGAATTGGAGCAGCGCGCGTTTATTTCGGCGCGAGAAGAGGCGCGTCCCTAGAGCCGCGCCGCCGACGATCGGCGCGGCCAATTTTTCTCCGAATTTTCCTCCCGCCACGGGGGGAAAGTGGGTTCTCTCTCTCTCTCTCTCTCTCTATGGCGCGGGGCTGCAGCACGCACACACATAGTACACACACACACACAGACACACACAGACCGAGTAGACCAAACTTCCGCGCAACTATTCTTAGTCTTAGCGGCGCGACGCGGAATTCCTCAGCCGAGCGAATTTTAGGCTGCAAATGGGCTATCGGGCTTTTCCGGTGTGCCGCATACACAATTACGTCCTTGTATCCGCTCGAGAATACGTCGCGAACGATCGCCTCCCGAAAAAGAGTTCGTGCGCGCTCACGTGCGCGCACCGCTGCGTACGTATCCTCGTAGTCGCGCCTCTCGTTCATTCATTCGCGCCGCGGGATATCCGCTTGGAGAAGCTAATTAACGCGGAAGCTCTGCCAAAAAACACGCTCGCTTATTGAAAATCCGACTAATAAGCCGTCGCGGCCGGGCAACAAAGTATCTCGACTCTCGCGGTATAAATCAATTAACTGGAAAATTGCCTGAATTTAGTTTTATCGCTCGTTAACAGGAGAGGGGGGCATACGCGATAAATCGCGCGGGGGCCAGGCCGTCGTCGGGCGGCCAATATATTAATTAAGCGCGGAGCGTTTGGACGCCGAGGCCGCTGTACCCCTTCAGTGCCTTCTTCTTCTTTTTGCAGAGATCGAGCCGAGCTTCCCCTACAGAGATGTCACCGTGCGCAAGGGCGTCGAATTCAAGGACCATTACGACATCGAGTCCGAAATTGGCAGGTAAACGTCCGACGACGATGACGGCATTCCGGGCCGCGAGTCGAGCGGAAAAATGCGGGGCCGGGATATATTCGCGCCTAACTGGAGCGATCGTTACTTTTGAGATGTATATCCGCGCGCGGCCTTATGCATTATTTACGCGCGCCGCCTCCAAGTGGGTCTCTCTCTCTCTCTCTCTCTCTCTCTGGTTGCTCGGGAATAATGGAGAGACGCGCCGGAAAATAGTCTCCCGCAAAGTGAAAATTGACGCGCACTTGTTATATACGCGCGCCGGAGAAAAAAAGAGTACTCGGCCCGCTCGTTGGCGGCGGGCCAGGCGAAAGTTTATTAATTAATCGGCCCGGCGCGGCTGAGAGTGAAATTTTACAAGAGAGAGACACTCGCGGGGAGAGAGAGAGAAAAAAAGAAACAACAACGAAGCCTAAAGCTTGGCAGCCTCGAGCTCTCTCGGCGGCTCGAGAGGGCGGATTTGGAAGCGGCGCAGTGAATTTTGATTATATGCCACCGTATTTGGCAGGCGAGCTCGGACAGGAAGCTGCCGCCGCCGCCGCTGCTCCTCTCCTCTCCTTTCGGTCGGCTTTCAAAATATACGCCGCTCCCCCCCGACGAGCCTTCCGAGCCATTCTGCATCAATGGACGCGAGCGCCGATAGCGCGCAACTCTTTATCCTCGTGCTAAGCGGCTGCACCGGGCTTTTGTATATACATATATATTCGAAATCGGACGAGCGGAGTATATGATGTGCGCGCCTTTAGACACACAGCGCGATGGCCGGTTTAGCGCGCGGCGATGGGAAGGTAAATAAAACTGGTTGCGACATTCATCAAGTTAAAACTAGTCTAACCGCGCCGCGTCTCTCGTATTATTCTCGTCCCCGGGCGCCCGATTATGATTCTCGAAGCCTCGCGTCGCGCCTCTCCTCTCCGCGGGGGACGAGGAGCCCCGCGTTCGAAATTCGAAATCGTCTCGGTAATCATTGACTGACGAGCGCGAGAAATTTGCGGAGCGCGGATATCGTTTCTATATGTGCTCGGTGTGCACAGATGTTCGGCCGCGCGCCGCGAGATAACATCGCGCACCGCGGCGCACCGATAAATAAACTCTCTCTCTCTCTCTCGCATTTTTCCTCAAAAATAGAACGAATTTTTTCGGAAATTCCTTCGAGGCCGAGAGAAGCTCTCTCTCTCTCTCTGCGAGAGCGGGGAAAAAAAACAAAATAAAAACACACACGGCGGCTATCGATTCCGCGCGCTTCGATTGATAAACGACGACGTTTTTGCAGCGTATATAAAAGCTAAACGAAATTATTTTTAGCCCGAAATATCTATCTCCGCTGTAGCCTCCGTATAAACATTAATTCTGCACGCCCGATCGTTCATTTTTCCCGCTCGTTATAAGCCACCGCACGAAATTCCGCTCTCGTTAAATTCGAAAAATGCATCAACACTGACGAACGGCCCGAGATCGAAGCCAACACATTCCTGAGAGCTGATTCTCAGGGAAAACTTTATTATGCATTATCTCGCGAGAGCCCCCCCGAGGCCTTTGCGCATACGCGTGCACGTATATAAATAATACGCCGAGGCATTATTCAAATGAAAATCGGAGGAGGTGCAGTGCGCGCGGCGTCAAATATTGTGCTCGCCGCGCTGATAAATAATGCAGGCTGCGCGTTTTCTCTATATGGAAAATCGGCGTTACGCGGCCGCGGACTTGGCAGGAGAATCGCGCGACGCGGCGATTCAATGGCCCTTGAAAAAAAAAAAGAAACTGCTTCCTCCCCCAGCCCGCGGAGGTATATGGAATATTTCCGTCATCTCCCCCGCCGCGGTTGGTGTATATCCGGGACTTCCTGCAACAATGGGACATACGTGCCTGGAAGCTGAATAAAACAAAAAAAAAGAACGAGAATCGATTGCGTGATCGGCACGTGGTAGTCGCATCGGAGAGAGAGAGAGAGAGCGAGAAAAAAGAACGATATCAGCCTCGAATTAACATACCTGCCCATTGCGTTCGCGGCTCGAATTGCGTCACTGCTCGCGCGCCGCATTGTCATCATCGCCGATTCCGAATTCAAATGCGAAAATTTACAAGTGCACACACACACACATATATATATATATAACGCGCGCGCGCGCGGATTAGCACTTCTCATTGATTTGCGCATCGTTAATCGCGATTTTCGCGCGCGTCGCGGCGACGTTCTCGAGCGTTCCTCGCGCGCGGGGCGCCGACGAGATGTATGCACCAGCTCTCGCTCTCCGCGACGCGGCGCCGCGCGCGGAAGCCGAGGGGTGAATCACTGCCGCGGCCGAACGACGCGATGATGTCGTTCTCGGGCTCTCTCGGGCCATCATCCTTCGGCGCAGGTGGTCGAAGGGATCATCCGCGCTCTCTCTCTCTCGAAATAGATAAGGAACGCAATCAAGGTCCCGTCTCTCTCTCTCTCTCTCTCTCTCGTCTATAAATATAGAATGCGCCCGGCAGACGAAGGGACGGGCCGCTCTTGACACGGCGGGTTCACGAGTCCGCGCGTCACTTGGCTCTCGTCGCAAATCGCGACGAGAGGAGGAAGCGGCGGGACGTGTCTCCTCTCCTTTTGCCCGATGCCTTTTATTCGCCTCGAACGCTCTCTCCAGCTCCTGGATTCGATATCGAGAGCTTGTTACTGGCCTCTCCGATCGTTTTCGAAAAGAAAAAGGTTATTTTTACACCGCATTTTTTCGCGTCCGCACGACCACTCGGTGTCCGAGCCGCGCGACGACGTCTTCCACGACGCGAGATCCACCAAATCGGCGGGGCGTTTTTGCGAAAAAGAAAGAAAAAAAAAAAAAAAGAAGCGAGGAGGAGCGGATGAAAAGAGGGAGAGAAGAGATGAACTCGGCGCGCGTGTCTTTCTCTTCCGTGGCTGTGGCGCGTCGCGGCGCCGCGCGCCGCGAGGGCTGAAATTCCTCCGTTTCGCGATAGCCGTGGGCTGGCCGGTCGCCAGCATTTATTTCCTTTTTGACAAACGAGATCGAATTGTCCAAACAAGCTGCGAGCTAGTCGCGCGACGACGTTTATTAAAATTCGCTAGCCGTCGCGGTGAGTCTGCCGTGAAAAATTTGCGTTACTTTTTCCGCGGAAGGCAAATTGTTATAATTTCGAAGCTGGGAAAAGAGCGCAAGGAGCCGCCGGGCCAAAAAACGGGAAGCGAGCGTCAACTCGCGGTTGAATGAAATAAATGGATTTGGATTAGAAATATGCTAGACGATTTCTACGCGACGTTTAAGCCGGTAAATCAAGAAATTATGAAGCATTTGTCAAAAGCAATTTCACAAGTAAAAAAGGGAGTTGGGAAACGAGAGACAGATCGAGAAAGATAGAGAGAGAGAGAGAGAGAGCCGCGGACGATTAACCCGAGACAAGGAAAGCCGGCGGCGGATTATTCGGGCAGCTCGTTGATATAATTGAACAATGGAGCGGAGTGCCAAAATTCGCCGGCGCTCGATACAACAATTGCGAAACGCCGAAAATCCGGGCGTGCGCTCGCGCTCGCTTGTGCTTTTGCCCGCGGCTGACATTAATTGTTTGTAATACGCTTGCTCGATGCGCGGTACGGCACACGCCGCGCCACAGAGGCAAGTTTGGCACCGTCTACCGATGCAAGGAGAGGAAGACCGGCCTGGCACTCGCCGCCAAGGTGGTCAATACCACGAGGAAGGAGGACAGGCGGGCCGTCGAGCGGGAGGTCGAGATCATGAGGAGATTACAGCATCCGAGGCTCATACAGCTCTACGACGCCATCGAGAACGGCAAGCAGATCTACGTCGTGCTCGAGCTGTACGTCAATCAGCCCCCTTTTCGTAGCTCCTTTTCGGCTCGAAAAAAAATTAATAACGATCCCCCTGTTGCAGAATCGAAGGGGGCGAACTCTTCGAGAGAGTGATAGACGACGACTTCGTGCTGACGGAGCGAAGCTGCGCCGTCTTCATGCGGCAGATTTGCGAGGGAATCGAGTTCGTCCACTCCCAGAACATCCTGCACCTCGACATGAAGGTTCCTTTAGCCCCAATATTAGCTCGAATTTCCCCACTTGCACTTTCGGGCCCCTCTTTCGGGGAGAGGGGTGAGCTAACTTTGCGATGACTTTGTATTGCAGCCGGAAAATATACTCTGCCTGACGAAGGAGGGCAATCGCATCAAGATAATTGACTTTGGCCTCGCGCGAGAATTCGATCCGAAGAAGAAGCTGCAGGTCCTATTTGGCACGCCGGAATTCGTCGCCCCGGAAGTCGTGAATTTCGATCAGATCGGCTTCGGCACCGACATGTGGAGCATCGGCGTCATCTGCTACGTCTTGTGAGTTTCGGATTTCGTTCTTATGCAATGTATCTTGCAACGGTCATCCGATAATGTTAAATATTGTTTAAATGCTTCCAGATTGTCCGGACTGTCTCCGTTTATGGGCGATACGGACGTCGAAACAATGGCCAACGTGACCATAGCAAAGTACGACTTCGATCATGAAGCTTTTGCCGACATTTCAGAGGACGCCAAAGACTTCATCAGGTGTCTCTTGGTCAAAGACATAACGTAAGTTTACTCTTGAACTTTCGTCGCGTTTCTTCGAGTATAGTTTTGGCTTCCGTTTTCATCGCATGCAGAGCAATTAATAAAGTAACCGAGCTTTTCGATAGAAATTTCTCTAAATAATGTTCATCGCGAAACTATTGAATTTTCAAAATCTTTTTCGAAATTTCTATCGGAAACTCATATTCAGCTGATTAATTCTTCTCACTCGGTTGTTGCCGCATACTAAACTCTCATTTCGACTTTGCGAGAAAAAAAAATGAAAGTAGCAAAAAGCAACACAATCATGCCGCGGGTAACGCTCGGAGCGACACGTCGCGTTCTCGATTAAGAAACCGCCCCTCAGCCGGACACACTCGCAGGTCAATCCTGACGTGGCTCCCGTTCTGGATACTTTCAGAAAACGCGCGAGCGCCAGGCAGTGCCGCGAGCATCGCTGGCTCGGCCCTAGGGCCCCGGGCCGAACAGCCGCGGGCCCCCCGGCGCAGCAGCCCAGCAGCCTGAGGAAGCCACCGGCCGCATCCGCCATCAGACAGCCCCCGGCAGCCCAGGTGACGGCAGCCGCCGAGCTCGACGTCGCCAAGGACAACCTTCGCCTGTTCGTCGAGCGGTGGCGCGAGCACCCCGACAGCCCGTACACCATCGATAACGCGCCGCTCGAGCGTCAGGACTCCCACGAGAGCGTCTCCCTCGGGGCCCAGAGCCCCTCGCCCTGCGGCAGCATCCGCAGCTCCTGCAGCTCCCTCGACGCCCAGCCGAGCCTCGCCGTGCCGGACGTCGCCTGGGCGCTCGAGCGGCGCGCCTCCGAGGGCCGGGCCGTCGACGGCAAGATCATCGACCCCGCCGCCCAGATCCTCCTCGCCGAGGAGATCATCCGCCTCTCGGAGCACCTGCGCTCCATCGCCGTACAGCCCGCCGCCGCCGCCAAGGGCAGGCCCACCCCCGCCGAGGAGCCGGCCACCGCGAACCCCAAGCCCGCCTCCGACATCAACGAGATATCCGAGAAGCTCTCCAACATCACCCGACAGCGGAAGATCAACGGCACGACCTTCAACGGCAGCAGGAACCTCGAGAAGTACAGGAACGACGGCGGCGGCAGCACCGCCAGCAGCTTCTTCAGCCTGAAGCGGACCTCGAAGACGGAGGGCAGCGTCCCGAGCAGCGCGAAGACCGGCAGGGCGAAGAGCAGCAGCAGCAGCAGCAGCAAGACCGAGGAGAGATCGAGCAGGACGACTCGCGAGATAGACCTGACGCCGCCCTGGCGGCACGGCAGGATGAAGAAGCGCTTCGGCGAGACCTGCCGCGACGTGCCCAGGATCGCCACCCTCCAGGACCTGCACAAGAACATGAACCTCGACGAGCCGACGAGCACGAAGAACCTCCTCCTCAAGCTGATCGACGAGTGGGGCGAGATGAAGCGGCCCGTCGGCGGTCGCAAGTCCATCAGCGTCGACTGGTGCGGCGAGGACTCCGTCGCCAGGAAGTCCATCAACTCGCTGGCCGAGTACTTCCAGTCCGAGCAGCAGAAGGTCTCGAGCAGCGCCGCCGCCGCCGCCACCTCGGTACACCGCTGAGACGGTCGCCGGACTCGGACGACGGAAGCGCAGACATATATATATATATATTATTTCGCTGCTGCTGCTGGCGATGAACCAAAAGTGACGATATGATGATCGCTCGCCGCTCGATCGCGGCCGGCGTTCTTTCGTATACGGAGATTATGATGATGATATACGCCGCGAGTGAGAGACGCGTCGCGGAGACGACAGTATAGACATTCCCGGGCTTCCGTTCGCGCGGAGAAAAATCTTTTGTCGATTCGACTATGTGTATATCGCCTAAGTCTCTTGCTTGATATCTGCTAGGCTCGATGCTCCACGTCGGTGACTGTTCCTGTGTCTTTTCCTTTTCTTTTATCTTTTCTTTCGAATCTGATAATTCCTCTGTAATAAATCACTTATTAGCTTCTCCATTTCTAGCCTTTCTGATTTCTCTTTATTTGCACTTTCTCTTGTAATCTTCCCCTCATTTCCTTTATCGCTTCTTTTCATAGCATCCTTTTTAATTCGGCTTCAACAATCCTGACTAAATTAAATAATAAAACTTGCTAAAAGAACGAAGAGCTTAAAAAAATGCCGGATGCTTCTTTTTCGTTGGCTAACTTTAAAACTTACTTGAGTATTTTTCCGTTAAATTTCAAACTGATCTCTATATTCAAAAGTCAAGTGTATAGCTACTTTTTTATGATAGGATTCAATTTATTACTATAAACCTTCCTCCTTCCTTTTATCTTTTCTTCCTTTCCCGTCCTTTCCTTTTATCTTTTCTTTCGAATCTGATAATTCCTCTATGTCTAATAAATCACTTCTTATCTTCTCTATTTCTATTAGTCTTTCTGTTTTCTCTTTATTTGCACTTTCTCTTGCAATCTTCCTCTCATTTCCTTTATCGCTTCTTTGTAATCCTCATCCATTTGGAAGCTTACTTTCTTTACCACTTTATCCATGTGTTCCTGGACAGCCTGTTCTTTTCTTTAACACTTTTCTCTTCTCCTCTTGATTTTCTACCTTTTCTCTCCTCTTCCTGCTTTTGACCTTTTGTCTTCCTTTCTTTTCGTACACCTTCTATTCATGAAAACTTTATCTGATCTATTTACCTTTTACTGTCGCTCGACCATTAACCAAGTCCAGCTAATTCTCATCTAGTCAAATTAACAAAATATTTTTCTTGCAAGGACAGAGATTCCTTCGTTCTGTCGGTGTAACATCAAATCTCATCTGCACTGTACGAAAAGCAGAATTTTTCAACTTTTTACGTCGTATTTATTGTATTACGTAGTGTAGGTTTACTGTGATCTTGTTGAATAGATCTTGCTGAAGAACGATTTGTATTAAACTGTATTCGTTGAATCAATTACTTCGCTTGGCTGCTCGAAAATTCAAAGTGGAATTCTACACGCTCGAGGGATCGGAAAAAGTTTGAAATTCTCGGGAGAAGAAGTTCAAGAAAATGCGTATAGAGTATTTTTATATGATTGCCAACGCGGCGCTATATATATTGTATACACTGCTTTTATTTATGTCTTCTTGTTTTATTTTTCTTTTTTTTTTTTTCGAACGCTATTTATCTTGCGAAACGCAACGATGTCTTGTATATGCGCAGCGGCGCGACGTAAGTCTCGTCGATTATTTATTATATAATTATATTGACTGCGAGAAATAAGAATGATATGAATAAATTAAGAATAATACGAATATACAAAGAGTACTGTATCAAGAGTTTTCTTTATTACACGCAAATACACTTTCTTATATAACAGTTTTTGAGAACAGGATACTAATGCATTGATTTGATCGCTAACATTTGACTACTAACGAACCGGAAATCATTTCGCAGTCCAAGTAAGATATGGAAGATTAACTTTTAATAACCGAAGGAAAAAGGGAGGAAATGGCAGCAGAATGTTGAATAAGCCTTTGGTATACAAAAAGAGGGCGCGATTCGAGTTAACGATCTGCAATTTCCTCGGCGAGTGCAGCTGAGAAAGAGTGTGCAAAAATCTATTATAATGTTCTAAAAGAAGTGAAATAACGCACTGCAGAAAGCGACCGGGAGCCGACAAGCTGCTGGAGCACCGCTGGCTGGAGGCGCCGCTGGAGAACCCGATCTCGAAGGTCCGGCTCAAGCGCTACGTCATCAAGAAGCGCTGGGTCAAAGCAGTCAACACGATCCTGGCGCTGCGCCGCATGGGCGCTCACATCAACCTCGAGCTCGTCTGACTCCTCGCAAATATTTTACAAACTTTTTTTTTATTTATGTACCGCACTTTTCAGGCTGCCGGTATCTTTTTCTATACTATATATTATAAACGCTTATACCCCATTATATAATATTATATCGTTTCCTACTTTTTTCAAACTGACTCTCTTCGAAATTCGTTATTTTATCACGATAATAATTGCATTCAAAATCTTTCATTAATTGACGCTTAAAAAAAAAACAACAGATTTCTTCATAAATGGCTATTAGTTTTTTGTACTTTTAATAAGTTTTTAAACATCCGCGACGACAGTCCCACTTCTAGTCTTCCTCCAAAGATATTTAGTTAGTCGTTGAAATATGCGTAATGAATTTTTTTAATTTAAGTTCAGTATTCAAGTATTATTTAGAGTATTGATGTATTTACTGTAATGAATTAATATATTATGTACTTTTAGTCTGTAATCACGTACAAGTTTTACAAAAATAATAATAATAATAATAATAATAATAATCATGCTTTTAATACCTGTAAACTCAAAAATTTGAAATACAGATTTATCAAATAATAACAATGAATTCCTGAAGGTGAAAATTACTAATCTTAAGGATACGAATGTAAACAAGTAAAATACAATTCCAAGTACAAATCTTGGTGTGTATATCGATCACTTTAGACAATAAAATGTATACTTTTCCAATAAATGTTGATTTAAATTTCTTCACAGGAATTCATTTAATAACAATTGTGCAAATGTAAAGTAGAGCAACGGCAATATCTTACCAATGGCTCGACTCGCCACTCGGCAACTCTAAAAAATGCACATGAAAAAATGTCTAAATTTTGGGATCTAGCTGTATGTTTCAATATCATTTCTTTTCAGGTCTTCTTTTTTAACGCAGCTTCAACAACCGTACTAAATAAATAATAAAATTCGTTCAAAGAACCGAAGGATAGGCGTTCAAGAAACATCGAATGTTTCTTTTCGTTGGCTTATAGCTTTTAAAACCTTCATTTTTTCCCCTTAAATTTCAAAGTCAATAAATAGTTATAACAAATTGTCTGCACCTCTTCTCTTCTATTTCTATTCTGCTTTTTCTATATATTTATACTTTTCTATATATTTATAGCAGTATAGGGTTACAAAGGCACGCGAAGTAAAAAAAACGTACTGATTCTTCTTAAGCACAAAATTTTTTGCTGAAAATTAAAATTATTTAGATAAATGATTGATAAGACATAAATTCTTAAAAAAATATATTTTTTATTATAAATATTTCCTTACTTTAGCGTATAAAAAATAGAGATCATGTAAAATGTGATATAATACAAATTAGTTCACAGTATAATACAATTTATAAGTTAAAAAATTAACTTAGTACTAGCGATGTTTGGCTCAGGCAGTAAGATTCCCTTGTCAGTAATACTATAACAGTAGTATACTATTTTCATCAAGACAAGGCAAAGGAAACGCGGGTAACAGCTACGAGACTCCGCGTACTTCAAATAAAACTTTTTTTGTTTAAATTTCAAGATATCCTTCAGAATCTTTTTGCTTCTTATATGACAGTATAAGCTTTTTACCATAAAAAAGATCCTGGGTGATATCTTTTACATTTACCGCCAAATAACTAACGTTTTAACTTTCCAACTCTTTTATGCGATTTTCAAGTTCTTTTATTCTTTTTAACCGATTTCTGCACAAATCTTTCATGAAATTTTTTTCTTTTTCTAATTTTTCTATTCTCACGTAATCCTAAAATTTGCAAAAAAAAATTATTTAATATTACTCTAAATTTAAATTAAAATTTTTTTTTGAACAATTAAAAAAAAATGTTAAGTATACTTACTTCTACAATACCACTACTCATTCCGGTCATTTGAATTTTATTTACTTGCTTAACTTGGACAGCTTGATCCTTTTTATTAACTTTACCTTCATTGCACTTATTGCAATTATTTAAAATATCCTGCAAGTTTTGAATTTTCAATATTAGTCCGGAATTCTAAAAATTTGTATAAATAATCAGAAAAAGGATAGAAAAATATTTATATGTTATAAACTAAAATGTTTCATTGTTGTTTTGAATTAATAGAAAATATCGCTTAGCATCATTTGCACATAAAAAGATCGAGCATTATTGAGTTATATTAAAATTAGTTTTTAAATAAAACTGAAAATTTTCAAATTCTACAATATCGGTAGCTCACGTATAAGTTAAAAAAAATACTGTCTAAACTTACTCTTGTCTGATTTATCAAAAGATTTGCTTCCAACTCCTTACATTTCATTTGGTATGAGGAGCTCTTTGATTCGAGCGCATTTTGAACTATTAAAATTTGGCTCTCTTTGTAGACCAGCTCTAAAGACATTTGACGCACTCTTTCTCCTAGTTCATGGCACGTACGGCATTCTTTATCGATAGATTGAACAAGGGGTACTGTTGGCATTGAAATTGATGGAATTGACTGCGATTCAATATCGACAATATCTTTCCAATCACTGTCAACATTAATGTTTCTATTTTGATTCAATAAATTTACTGATTCCAGCTCTACAATTTTATCATTTAAATCTTTTATTTGGTTCTGTAGTAATTCTTTCTCAGAATGTAGTTGTATCATTTTATTTTGTAATGTACTCTTCTCATATTGTAATGTACGCAGATTTGCTTGAAGTTTTTCATACTCTTCCTCCAAAAAGACCAATCTCAAGCATCTGTCTTTATCAAAATGTTCAGTAATTATTTTATCTTGTAATTCTGCATTTTCGTCTTTTAATTGGAGAATCTCAGAAGCTAGACCGTCCATTTCTTCGTCTAATTCATTATTCTTCATATTTAACTAAAATAAGAAATAAATTAATTAAAATATAAAAAAAATATAAAAATATTTTTAAAAATTACCTCGGCATTCTCTTTTTTACAATTTTCAAGCTGAAGTAACATTTCATTTTTTTCTCTGAGAAGTGCATTCTTCTCTCGTTCTGTTATACGCTGATTTACTTGGAGTTTTTCATACTCTTCCTCCAAAAAGACTAATCTCAAGCATCTTTCTTTATCAAAATGTTCAGTAATTATTTTATCTTGTAATTCCGCATTTTCGTCTTTTAGTTGGAGAATTTCAGAAGCTAACCCGTCCATTTCTTCGTCTAATTCCTTATTCTTCATGTTTAACTAAAATAAGAAATAAATTAATTAAAATATAAAAAAAATATAAAAATATTTTTAAAAATTACCTCTGCATTCTCTTTTTTATAATTTTCAAGCTGAAGCAACTTTTCATTTTTTTCTCTAAGAATTTCATTCTTCTCTCGTTCTTTTATACGCAAATTTTCTTGGAGTTTTTCATACTCTTCCTCCAAAAACACCAATTTCAAGAATTTTTCTTTATCAAATTGTTCTGAAATTATTTTATCTTGTAATTCTGCGTTTTCGTTTTTTAATTGGAGAATCTCAGAAACTAAACCGTTCATTTTATCATCTAACTCCTTATTCTTTATATTTAACTAAATTAAACAAATTAATTAATTAAAATATGAAGAAATACAAAAATCATTCACTTCCTGATCAAATTAAATGAAAAACGTTAAAAAAAAGTTACCTCGGCATTTTCTTTTTTAAAAATTTCAAGTTCCACTAATTGTTGTTCCTTGTTAGCGATTATCATATTTTTCTCTTGAATTTCAAGTAGAATGTTATGTTTTTCTTGCATTAACAATTCATTTTTTTTACGAAGGGTTTGCATATTCCAATTGTTATGTTTTTCTCTTAATGATTCCAAGGCAGATTTTGTTGTATTAAGTTCTTGCTCAATTAGCTCATTCTTTCCATGTACTTCCATTAATTCTTGTTCAATTAGGGACTTAGATGTTTTTAATTCTTTTATTCGCTTATATAATTCTTCTAACTCATTTTTTATAAAACGTATTTCATTCCGCATTTCTTGCATTTCAGTTTCATTTTGCAAATCACTAGTACTTTTCTTTACCTGAAAATAATTATTTGCATGCAATAGTCATTCTAAATATGTATTTGAACATTATAAAAAATTTGGATAGAAAGACAAAAATTACCTTTTCATTTAGATTTTTATTTTCCCGCTCAAGTTCTGTACAACGATCTTTTAATTCTCCTATGGTACTAGATAAAGCCGTGTGTTCATACTTAAACTTAGCTATTTGTTCATTTAAAACGGCCGATTTTATTTCTTCACTGGTAAGCTTATCTTGAATTAACTCCAATTTATTTTTCGAATCCATTTTAAGATCGTGTATTTCATTTTTGTATTTTTCAATTAATAATTTACGTTCTAAAATTTGAACTTTCAAGTTTTCATATTCTGGCGTGATAGTTTCAACTTTAGTTTTATATCTATCTAACACGTCACATTTAGTTTTTAAAAGATCAGTGATTTCATTAACTTTTTTATCTTTTTCTTCATTTTCAATTTTTAATTGTGTATTAATTTCCTCCAAGCATTCAATTTCTTGTTTCAATTTTTCAATTGTGTTCATTGATGCTATAAAATCTTTAGTCTTTATCTCGATAGTATTTCTTAAATGTTCCAATTCACAATCTAAACCTTCATTAGTATTTTTAAGATCTTGAATAGTGCTTCTGAGATCATCATTAACTGCTTTAGACATATTCAACTGCTCTTTGAGATGGTCTATTTCTTGTGAAATATATTCTTTTTCGACTTTCAACCGATTTTCCCATTCTTCTTCTTTGTTTTTTGCTAACTTTTCTTTTTCTTGAGCAGCAGAATCATTCCATTTAGACTTTTTGTCTAATTCAATAACTAACGAATTCATTTCATTTTCTAAAGCAGCAATTGTCATACGTAATTGTTGATTATCATGGTGTGCTTCTTTTAGATTTTCTTTTAGTGTATGAATTTTATCACAAAGGCGTTGATTTTTCTGTTCTTGTTCGGTAAAATCAATTTGAAGTTTTTCTAAATCAGTTTCTACAGTCTTTGCCCAAACTTTTGCTCTTTTTTCTCCATCAATACTCTGTTGCTTTTCCTCTTCAAGTTTCTGTTTCTTTCTTTCAAATTCTTTTTCTACTCTTTTAATAATTTCAGTTTCTTTTGACAAAATAACCTTTAAGAAACTTGAAAGAAGCTCAATAACTGATTGTTCAGGCAAATTTTTCAATTCATTTTCAGAAAGACTAGACAAACTTTTTATTTCCTGTATAATCCGAAATTTGACACCGTCGATTTCTTCTTGTAATTTGTCTTGCAAATTATTTTCAGTTTTCAATTTCAACTCTTTCACTATTTCTTCAAGCTCTTTTAGCTCATCCAGTTTTTTGTTATAACTGATATGTGAATCTTGAACTAAATTGGTTAATTCTGCTTTTTCTTTTAATAATATTTCTAGCTGAACTTCAATTTCAAGTTTCTGAACTTGAATCTCTTTTTCTGTAATACTAGCAACCTCAACTTGTTTATACAAAGCTGCTAATTCTTCTTCAAGAAGTTTAATTCTTTCCTCAGAATTTGAAGCACTGATTTTTGCAGCATCAAATTCGTTTTTCAGTTCTTTATTCATCGACCTCAGGGACTCAATTATCTTGTTACTTTCAGCTTGCTCTGCTTCTAATTTAATTAAGGTACTACCAATGTTTGAGTTACATTTTTTAAACTCTTGTAAGTCGCTGCTAAGATTTTCAAAATCCTTATGTAATGTTTGAATTCTTACAGATATATTGCGATTCGAATCTATCTTCGAACGTTTTTCTTTCTTTTCAGTTGAAGTGGATGAATTATTTAGTTGTAACAAATCTAATTCATTACATTTTTCATTGTATTGATTTGATAATGTGTTGTGATTCTCTTTTAGTTCTTCAATTTCATTGTACAAACTTTTAATTGTGTTTTCTATTGCTGATATATTACATTCTTCATAAGCAGTATCATTCAAACTTGTATCCATTAGACTCAAACTTTCATTGATGCTTTTCTTTGCTTTCAAAATTTCAGTATCTGAACATTTTTGTTCAAATTTTTGTTGAAGTTCAGAAAGTTTTTGAGTTAAAGACTTCACTTCCAATTTTAATTTTCGCCTGCTCTCATTCAGTTCTTTAAAACTAGCACATTTACTGCAATTCGGCAATTTTAATTCTCCAAGCTTTTCATTAAGAAGTGTTAAATGTTCAACTTGCTGTTCTAAACATTTTATTTTTTCAGTTAGGTGAAGAACGTTATTCGTCTCATTAGAACTTTCATCGCACTTTGAGGTTTGCAGTGCAATGGAACAATGGCCAGTATCTGCACAATCAGTACTTATCAATTTGTTGTCTTCATCAATGACAGTTAAAGCTGGAATTGAAGATGTATCTACGTCTTTATCTAAATTTTCAGAAAATGTGTCGAATTGCTGCTTTAATAGATCTGTAGTTTCTTTTAATTTATCATATTTCTCGATCTGCTCTGTTAATTCACTTGACAATTTAATGTTTTCTTTCTCTAAAAGTTCTACTTTTTCGACCAACGAATCGGACCTGTCTTTGTGAATGCACTCATGATCATATATTAGGACTTTACTTTCTTTAACTTTTTCAAACTCTTCAATTTTCTCCATTAATTCTGTAGATAATGCAACATTTTCTTCTTGCAAAAGTTTTAGTTTTTCACCGTAATCAAGAAATTTGTCTCTAATTTCATTATCAGCAATTTCTTTTGATTCAAACAATTTTCGCGACAAATCCATATTTTCGTTAGTTTGAATAATAATTGTTTCCTGAAGTTTTTCAAGAGCCAGTTTAAAATCGC
Organism: Ormyrus nitidulus; assembly: GCA_900474335.1. Classification (NCBI taxonomy): domain Eukaryota; kingdom Metazoa; phylum Arthropoda; class Insecta; order Hymenoptera; family Ormyridae; genus Ormyrus; species Ormyrus nitidulus. The sequence continues at coordinate 66,008 of UCOL01000019.1, read as the reverse complement.
TAACAACCTTTTGAACTTCTTCTATTTCGTCATTCTTTTTCTGAAGTTCAAAGGATAATGCTTCATTTTCTTTTTCAAGATCAGCCTTTACTTTCTCTAATTCTTCTAAGGAAATTGGTACATTATCGATATTCTGATCTACAGTCAGTACATTTATTTCTTCTGCATGAGGTGTAGATCTATTTTCAATAAGATCATTGCCCTAAAGAATATTTTTTAATTAAAAATACAATTCTTATATAAAAATTATTAAATTATATTATACATTTTAACTCTTACCATTGTTAAATTTGCATTTGCAATTATATTGGATACGTCTTTGCTTTCATTAATTCCTATTAATAAATTAGTACAATCTGAAATAACAGATTGACTAACTTCCATATTGTCAAAATAAGTCATATTGACAAAAATACTACTTGACTCTAATTCGCAGTTTTTACTTAATGATTTTGAACAATTTTTTGTATTTGCTCCAATTGATGTAGATTCTGAAGAATTGCACACGGAATCTTTATCTGACAATAAATTGTCCGATTTAACGAAACTAGCTGTATTTATTACTGACTCTTGCTTTGCCGATAAATTGAATTCGGATGAGTCAGATACAGTATCTTTACATTCATCTATCACCCCAGTAGATTTATTAACAGAGTTCTCTGTTAATATTTCTATTTCTGTAAGTTTTTCTAAACTTGATATTCTTTCCTTCAATTTAGCCAGTTCACGATTTTTGTGTATTACTCTTTCCATGAGACAATCGGTATCAGATCTTAAGGTATTTATCAAAGTATTAGCATTTTTTAATTTAGCTGATTCGTCAGTAATTTTTATCTTTAATTCAGTATTTTCTTTGAGCAAATGTTCTTTTTCTGACTTTAATTCAGTATTTTCTTTGAACAAATGTTCTTTTTCTGAATTTAATTCAATATTTTCTTGAATTAAGTGTTCTTTTTGTGACTTTAATTCAGTATTTTCTTTGAACAAATCTTCTTTTTGTGACTTTAATTCAATATTTTCTTTAAATAAACGTTCTTTTTCAGAAATTAATTTATCAATTGTTTTCTGAATAATTATTCTTTCATTATCAGATGGTAATTCTGAATTTTGAGCAGACATCATTTGCCTTTCTAATGTGGTAAATTCTTCAAGAGTCTTCAATTCTTCAGTTAGATAAGTGACTCTTTCTCGTAAAACAGACTTTGGTGTACCAGGAGATAATGAATTCTCATCTCTATTACCTAAATTAAATAAATAAAACGGTAAATAATTAAATGAAATTTTATGATCATATAATAAGCAGTATTAAAATAATCTTGAAACAGTGAGGATGACTGCATTCAATGCACATCGGTATTTCTCGTCAAAAAATTTAGAATGTACATACCTTCATTTGAAAAGAATCTTGTTTTTTCAGGCGTAACTGGTGCTTCCCTCCAATTACTTCCAGTACTTAGTCGATGAATTTGAACGTCGTCTTGAAATGATACAGATCTAGTTGTAATCATTTTTCGTGAATTTTTGTCATCAGTAAAATTAAAAGTTACATCTCTTTCTGCTGTGCGTTCTTTTTCAACTTGAATTAATTCCAATTCAAAATCTGTGAAAGCTACCTGAAAGGATTCATTATTTAAATCAACAGTTTGAATAATGCTTTTTCTTCCTTTGTAATTTTTAAATGTATGAGAATTGTGTTGATGATTTGATTTAAAATCTGGGCTAGGGGATGGAACTTCATTTATTGTAGGCAAATTTTGTCCAGTGGTCCAATTGAATTGAGTACTTAATGCTTGATCACCAGCCCATGTGCGCCTTCGTTTAGGTTTAGAAATTTTACCGTTATTTTCATCGTTTATGGAACTTCCTGCTGAAACTATACTACTTTTTAACAATTGTATTCGTTCTTCCAAAATTTGATTTATTCTATCTTTTTCTTGCAATATGTGCTCTTTTTCTTGTAATTTAGATTCCATTTCTTGAACCTCTGCAATTCGACTTTCCTGTTTTGTCCTATCAAGTTCTTCATTCAGTTTTGCAAGTTGTTTTTTATAGCGCTTTAATAATGCAGCATCTGACATGACTTCATTCAAATGTGGTTTATTTTTTACACTTTTAGCTCTGGATGCAAACCACAAAGTGCACTGAGTTTCTTCAAAAGCTGCCGGTGTCACTGCACAAATTATTGTTGTCATTGCATTACCTCCAAGAGATGCTTGCAACAACCTTGTTAATTTACTATCTCGAAAATTAATATATTTGGTACCATCTGAAGATTCACTAAGCTGTTTAATAACAAGTCCCAGAGTTGAAAGGGACATATTTATATGAGTACCTTCCTTAAATCTTTCACCAGTTGCATTCGTTTGTCTTGCTCTTTCAGATCCTGCAAGGTCAACTAAATTCAATTGAGACACTTGAATAGCACCATCTGAATCACTACTCATATCTCTACTTTCAATAGTAATCCTGAAACAATTGAATTTTATTACAATATATCAATGTGCCTTTGTAAAGAAAGAAATAGAATTTATACCTAAATATTGAATGGCTTCTACTACTCCTTTCATTCATATCAGTTTCACCTATTCTACGGTTTTTATCACCTTTTTTCATAATGGACATAATCACTTCTGGACTGCTAGCAATTTCTTCTTTACATCTCAGAACTTGCACTAGACCATTACTATCCTCTCTCAACTTTAAATCTATTCCATCAGTATCCAATAAATCATTAACCTTTTCATTATAAATTTCAATGTAAGAAACTCTCAAAAGGAATTCTCGACCACTTGTTTCGTCAATAGAATTAAACATTCTCTCAACTGCCATAGGAATAATTCCAGGTTCATTAGGAATGCCCATCATCGTATGAGTTTTACCTGAACTTGTTTGGCCATATGCAAAAACAGTACCATTGAAGCCATTGACAGCTGCATCAACAATAGGTTGGACAACAATTTCAAAAACATCTTGATTATTTTTTTCCGGACCAAATACATGATCTAATACAATAAACAATACAATAAACAATTGAATTAATTAAACTTTCTTATTGCATTTTTCAATAAAAATAAAAAATTATCTTCTTTAACCACTTTAAAAGTTTAATACTCTGTATACACAATAAAAAAATTTTTGACTTAAAAAAAGGGTTAAAAAGCACTTTTTAAGCAGCTTACCAAATTTGTATCCACTTTCAGCTCTTCTTTTTTCCGAATCTGTGGGGACCAAGGCATTATCAAGCACAGTCCATTGAATTTGAAGATTCTCGGTTTTTTCCCTTTGAATCAAAGGGCGCACTTTTATCGCGACTTGTACACTGTCGGACATTGTTTCAATATAGCATTTCTTTTCATAGCATCTTTTTTAATTCAGCTTCAGCAATCCTGACTAAATGAATAATAAAATTAGTTAAAAGAACGAAGCATTTAAAAAATGCCGGATGTTTTCGTTTGCTAACTTTTAAAACTTACTTGAGTATTTTTCCGTTAAATTTCAAACTCAAGATGAGTTCAGGGATTGGTCAATTGCTGATCTCTGTTTTCCAAACGTCAAGTGTACATGCAACCACTTTTTTTTATGAGGAATCAATTTATTACTATAAACTATTAAGTAACTATTTTAGAACAGATCATTTGTTTACAAATACTACAATCTATATATATTTTATACTATATTGTTTTCCTTCAAGAATTTAAGCCTATACGCCGTTCGGGTACGTTCGGTTGCTTCTGCGGGAGGGGTAAGGGAAGCGGGGTTCTCTACTCTCTCTCTCTCCCCGCTCACCGCGCGCCCCCTTCTCAGGTCACCAAAATCATGTTTTGTAGTTTTGTTCATATTTTGTCATTTTCGCTTTTTTCTTTTTCAATTTAAGATTTTTCATGTTAAAATAATTCTAATTCTTTGAATTACAAAAGCTTTCGTAGACTTAAACTGCCTTATTAGTTTTTAATGAAACATGCTTCTTGTTATATTCATTACTATTCTATTGTAAAAAATAAAAAAATATTTTTTTTTTAGACTGGAAATTTTTTATTATAAAAGTATCGACAGGTAACACTCATAAGTTGCAGCAGCATCACTAATCGATGCAACATTAATTATAGGCTTATATTACACAGTTTAATTTATATAACTTAATCGATTTCAAAATATTTTTAAATTTTATTATGCATTTTATTATTCATGCTTAGCGTATTACAATATTAAGAAAATATTAATATTTATATGTAATTAATTGTATTTTGAAAATTAGGAAAACTTTTTTACTTTTATTAACATTTAAGCTGTGGTTTTTGATTGAACTTGAGCTTGTTGATAAGACTGTTGCAATTTTTCTAAATTTTCTTTGTGAGTATCTTGTTTTTTGTCCAAAGATATTAATAAATCTTCCGTACGTTTCCTGAAAAAGAAATGAAATAGATAATCAATAATTTAATAATAATAATAAAAGTAAAAATTAAGAACTTACATTTCAGCAGTTATAAACTCTATTCGTTTATTAACATTTTCTTTTGCCTCAATTAATTCTTGTTTAATCAGTACAGGTCCAATAAGTTTAAATACTTCACTATTTGATTTTAAGAGATTTAGTTCTTCTTTAACAATAGCATTTTCATTTAATTGACCATCTAGCTGCTGTCTTTTTAATAAGGCCTTGCGGTAATCTACAATTTTATAGATAAAATATGTTAATTTATAAACAATTACAATAAATCATAGTCCAAGTAATGATAAATGCATTATTAAAACTACAAGTTGTAATAAATAAAGATAATATTATATACCTTTTTGAACTTGCTTGAATTTATCAATTTCATCCTGCAACTTCCTTTGAATTTCGTCAACCATTTTTCTAAAAATATTTCAAAAAGGATTATTTAAAAATTACTAATTCTACACTTAACCTATAATACATTTGGATCTATAAACATAAATAAGATATAAGATGTAAGAATGTTTATAATTACAATGAAGATTATTTTGAACAATTACACGACTGCGGTCGCACATGTACCTTTATTTTGAGTTGAATGAATGAATCGTGATTTTTAGCTGGACTTTTTATTTTTATTGCCTTTTTACATTTAGTACACAGCCATGCCGCCCACAATAAGCATGAGCTCTCTAAAGGCGCTAAATACAAAAGTTAAAAATAAAAATTTTAAATCTGCAATGTCAACATATAAAACCAAGAATATGAAACTTTTATATTTAGATTAATTTTAGCAATACATTCCGCAATATTGATATCACATTTTTACCCATTATTGTGTTATTTTGAGTAATTAATTAAATGTATTTTTATTGGCTAAAACAGGTTTCTTACATTTTACAGGTAAAAAACCTACAGAATGGCGTACCCCCGTTGCGTATGTTTTAGATCGAGTTTGCTACTAACCTATAATTGTAATTGTTGTGTTATAAAACTCAATCATATACCTAGCTCAAACAATCATAAGCAGTGTGCTTAGATTAAAGTAATAATTTGAAAAAGAATAATGGTAAGTTTCATCAAATATTACTTATGCATTTCATTTTTAATTATTATTAAATGACTGTTTTGAAACGTAAATTTTTTGTAAGTTATTTAAAATTTTATACTTGAAATAGAATATCAATATTTTAAATTGGTGATTATAATTTTTTTTTTTATAATTAAATTTAATTATTTTTTCTTGTATTTATAAATCTGCAGTAAATAAAGTAATTTTGATCGTTTAATTTTTGTAGAGGTTAATTTTTTAGAACTTGCCTAATGTCTTACATATAATTTATTTTCTCAACTTATAAATAAAAATACATACTTCATTAAAATTAAATTGTGCTACCAGTTTACTTCATTATTTTAATTTATATTTCAGAGTAATTTTAAAGAATGGAGTCCTTTTGCAAAGGTATATGATCCGCTGAAAGCAGGCAGTATTGATGGAACAGATACTGAGCCTCATGATAAAGCCATTGCTAGAGCAATGGTTGCTCATTATGAACCTCCTCATGGATTGAAATCAAAACCAGAAAGAACACTTTTTGTATCAAGATTTGGGCCTCGAATAACTAGACATGATTTAAAAGAGGTAGAATTTTTCTATATTTCTAAATTTAAAATTTTTCTAAATGATTTTTGTTTGTTTTATAATTATAATAAACTTAAAAATATTTATGTATTTATTTCAGTTTTTCTCAAAATATGGAGAAGTTATTTCTGCTAAAGTAATATACGATGTAGTCACTGGAGCTTCTCAGTGCTATGGTTTTGTAGAAATGAGATCTGAAGATGATGCTTGGAGAATAGCAAGAAGGCTTAGTGATTTAATGCTAGTAAATTATAAAATTTTTGTTGATTTAGAAGTTGGCCGAACAATGAAGGGTTGGAAACCAAGAAGATTAGGTTTGCAAAAATTAAAAATATATTTTATTAAAAAATGAAAAGATGATACTCATTAAACAATTTGATATCTTTATAGGTGGTGGTTTCGGTGGTAAAAAAGAATCTGGACAGTTAAGATTTGGTGGAAAAGATCGTCCATTCAAAAAGCCATTTTTATTAGATTTACCTAAACATAGTAGAGGATAATATCTTGAAAAGATAATTTTTTTCTGGTAAGTCTAATAATTTTCATGAAAATGAATTTACTTATAAATTTATTTATGAAAAAAACCATGTAATAATAAACTATTTAAAACTAGAAATTTCGATTAAAAAAAATTATTACCTTGAATTTTACTGACACAATTATAGGAAATAATATAAACTTATAATTTCTTTTTAGGGAGTATTAAGCATCTGCCTGAACAGATAATCTTGAAAATGATTTTCAAACAACGTTTTAAAGCGATTGATGTTCGCGTTGTAGACGGCAATTGAAAATTTTACACCTTAGGAAAGAAGGTAAAAAGCAGAGATGAAATAATCAGGCTAAAAAAGCAAGAGCAGCAGTAACAGCAGCAACAGTGTGAAATGACAAAAAGACGCTTAGCGCGTTTTAACGGCGCTGCGTTTGCGTCACCTCCTCGGCGCTCTGAGCAACTTTATACCGAGCAAGCAGCGTCGCGATGCTCCCTCTCCTGACGCCCGCGGCCGCCATATATGGTGGCCGAGGCCCCAGTGGCAGCATAAACGCGAGAAGCGAGAATCTCCACACGGCCGCCTCCAGTGTCTACAGCGGCGCTCTGATAAGACGGAGTGCAAGCGGAGGCAGTAGAACGACAAGGTCTGCCCACTCGCGTGGCGGTCCAATTCCTAAGCGGCTGAATAGCCCGCAGGAGCGAAGGTCGCGCGCGGTTGAAATAAGAGCTGCCCTGGACCATTTCTTTCTTTTTAGTTTTTGCTTGCGCGAGTAACTTTTTTTGTTTACAGTTCGCTATAAGAGCGGGTGAACAGGCGAGGCGAGCCCGCCCCCTCTTTCTAAACATCCGTCGACTCTGGATGAAAGTATTTATATGTATATTTTCATCACCTGAAACCGATACCGCGGCAGAGAGAGAAAGAGAGTCACGAACTTATATCATTTTTTAGGGGATTTTATTTGGTGCCGTGTGATTTCCTAACTATAAAACGTTTCTCGTTTTTGGATAAGTCATCATAACAGTTGATTTGACTAATGCTATTTTTAACAGCTGTTCAACCTACTGTACAGTTTTTATTCAAATTTATACATTACAATGTTTGACAAAAAATGATTTAGTGATGCCCAAATTATGCAATTTATGAAATAAAAATTATTTATTTAACAATAATGTGTATTAATTAACGAGTTTAATTGACTTTTATTTTTTTTTATTAAGTTTATAAACAATAGAAGTTGTTGTGCAGACAGAAAGTAAGATTTAACTTCTAATTTTTCCTTTGAATACTTGCAGAAGGCATTCAAGACATCTGCATAAATAAATTATCAACATAAAATCAGGTCAAAAAGGAATAATTAAAATGTAGAGCCAGTGTCACGTTTATTTTTAAAATGTATTTTTACTTTTTCAAGAAACTAATCATTATTGTAAAATTTTTTAGTGTTTCATAACGAATAATAAAAAGCAGTAATGATCTGAACGCCCCTTAATCCATGGCTAATTTTTACCTCAGATCAGATTTCGAAAATTTAAAATGGTAAACACCGAAATAAAAGTTCCATTAGTAAGCATGTCAGAGTAAATACCTCGATGGTATCTTGATTTACGAGAAACATTTTTTCTTATTGAAATAATATTTAATTATTATAACCTTTCTGTTGACATTTAAATTCGACAATTTTATTTTTGATTAATTTAAATATTTTATTTTTGTAAATCGATTAATGGAACACACACTTTATTATTTATTAATCGTTATAGTCGAAAGCTCAAATTTAGAAGTTGGCGTGAGGAATTTTTTCATGAAATTTGATATAATTAAAAAACAATAAGCATTAAATCTAAGAAAAACTGTTATCCACGGGACGTTTAAAAGTTTAAAAACAAGTAACTATTATTAGATACTTAATCGACGCCTCTGAAGCTACTTTGTGACGTAAATACTTAAATATATTCATTTTTATAAATATTGAATATATTTTTTGTTTGATGGTGATTAAAAACAGTATTTAATTTAAAATTGTATTTTACTCAAAACATTGACTCCAATAATTTTAGACCTTGCGTAAAGCAATAATTAATAATAGCAAAATATAATACAATCGACTAATAAGAAAATATGTCGAACTTGTGAAAAATGCTCTTGACAAAAGTGTTTTTGATAAATAATGAGTTCCGTAACAATTGAAATAACTGACCTATTGTCACATTACCCGCAAAGATTGTTTTGTTTAAAACCCAAGAATTCGTTCGATAGAAAATACGTTTCCCACCGAAATAGCCGGTCTTTACGAAAATAGTTTTTATTGAAGAATTTTCTTCCGCGGGCTTTTAATGATTCCGCCGAGGCGCGGAAAATTGGCATGCTTTTTGCAGGACGCTCGGTGATGTGTGCTTTCGCAGCGTCGATTTATGATTTACATAAAATTGCCGAACGCCGCGGCATCCACACACAGTGGCTAAAGAAGCGCTCGAGAAAATAGTCGCTCGCGGACGGAAGAAGAAAAGTATAAGCCTGCACAAGAATGCTCCGCCGCCGAGAGAGAGAGAGAGAGAGAATGGGGAAAGCTGGTCATGATTTCCAGGGCGGGGACTCTCTGGCTCCTACCTATCTGTTTTCGGCAGGGTCGCCGACGTAGGTGTATTCTCGTCCAGAGCAGAAATAGGTAGCGCCTTGCGGCCGCCTGCGCCTGCGCGCCGATAGGGCCCCAGGAGAGGAGCGAGGGAGCGGAAAGCTCGCGAGAGAGAGAGAGAGAGAGCGTGGGAGAAAAGGCTCCGGGGCTCGCGATCGGAGCTTTCAGAGCCGCTCAAACTGCCGCGCGGACTCCACATTCCAACGGCCGAAGCTCCACCGTGTGCAACAGCAGCAGTAGCAGCAGCACTCGCCAGATAGAGGAGGCTCTCTTAGTCGGCAAGCGGCTTCGAGAGACAAGCAACTAAATTACCTTTTCACACACACACTACATCCGCAGTGTAAGTTGCTCTCCGCTCTCTGTCTCGATCTTTTTCACTCTTTCTCTCTTTCTCTCGCTCTCTCTCTCTCTCTCTCTGTTTTCCAAAATTTTTCCGTGCTCTGCAAAAAATAAAAAAAAAAATAAACGAAAAACAAGTGCTCCGTGAAAACGGAGAAAAGCCGCCCAACAAGTGTTTAAGTGAAAAACTGTGTTGGCCCAATGGAAGCTCTGATGTAACCGGAGATCAACGACCGTGTGCCAAATTCTTTGAGGCTCCTATATATCGGATTCGACGACGGATTCTGGAGAGGACCGCTTTTTCGCACACGCTTTTTCCTTTTAACTCTCTGCTCTGATCGGCGCGCACGCAAGTATATACATATTCAAAACTGCTATTCGACCGTGCAAGAGATCAAACGGGGGGGGGGAATGTACCTTTTTGAAAGTGAACAAAAAAAGAAAAATTGCCCGAGAGCTTGATAAGCAACGGCGGAGGCTTTAAAAAGTTGAGCTGCCTCGGCAGTAGCCGGTTTCTATAATTAGGCACCCTCGGGCCGGAAGGGATCGACTCCTTATAGAGCTTGCGCTCGCGGCATATCGGATTACGTTTGTGGCCGCATTAACTCTCTCTCTCTCTCTCTCTCACTCTCTCGCTCTCTGGCCTCCGCTTTTATCATTTTTTTTATTAAAAACCGCGGTGTTTTGCTTTTCTGTTGCAGCAGCACCCCCCTAATACCCCGCAAACATGTCGGACGACGAGGAACAATACTCGTAAGTATGCACTCGAGACTTGAGATCGAACTTGACGATTATCCTCCCCCCCCACCACCCACCCTCTTCTACTCTTGATATCGGTATGGAGCCCCTCCATGTTAATATAATATTCTTGCAGCCAGAGATTCAACAGAATTTAGAATTTTTACTTATATTTTAGCCGAACGTTTAATATACTTAGTATCTCGATAGAAGCGCGGATTCTCATCGTCAGTAAGTCATGGTGTATTAAATGTTCCCCGATTCATGTTTCACCAGATAATTATTGTTAAATGTTTGTTTCCCTTGACTGTTGAGGCACGTTAAAAGCGCGAAAGCCCCTCCCTGAGTTGTACTATTAAGTCAATCCAGCATGTCGATGTATCACTATTAACAAAACTGTTGTTCCTTTTGCAGCAGCGAAGAGGAGGTCGAGGAAGTGTAAGTGTTAACCCCAAATAACTCTACGTCTATTAAGAAAATCAGCCGACACGTTACAATTTCTAACCACTTGTTTTCCTTTTCTCATTGCAGGAAGTAAGTTCCAGTCGCGGGTATAATTGTTCCACTTTATATATATTTTTACTCTTAAGATTTTTTTTTTTCAATCATCCAGACTAAAATGAAATTTAGTTAAAAGTTAAAACTGGCCCCTTGTCCCCCCCACCCCTATAGTTCTAGACTTAGAGTAGCATTCTAATAAAATAAACGAAAATTAAACTGAAAATCTAAAAGCTGAAGCAGTTAAATAAAAAAAAAAGTACGTAAAAGCATGGTCTCGATCGGAATGCGAGTATTGGGTAGTAAATCTTTTCGTTGCGATTCTTTTTTTTTTTTTCTTTTTTGTTTCGAAAAAGGAAAGCCGATATGCAGATTAGAGGATGGCCTATTAATAGCTCGCTTCTCTCCTCTTTCGGACGAGACAAAAGCTCCGATTTTTCCGGGGGGAATTTCGGGAGAGCGCGGCCCTCGGGCATTACGCAATAATACATTCGACGCCGCGCGCCTTTCTGATAATCGAGGGAGAACTCGTCGTCGTCGTGGTTTTCCTCGTCGTTCCGTCCGAAAGAAAGACGCGCGTCTGCTCCGCGAGAGGGAAGGTAAAAAAAGGAAAGAGCGAGAAAGAAGAAGAGGCGAAATGCCGGCCGGTTAAAATTAGAGCGTGTGTTTCCTTCACGAAAATAGAGCGAACGGCGAGGCGCGCGCGCGCGCCTGCAACCCACCCGGATACGAATTTAGTAACACGATGCCGAAAACACGCGGGAGCTTCTCTCTCTCTCTCTCGCCTACTCTTTTTCTTCGACTGCGAGCGCGACGCTTTTCCATTTTTTTTTTTTTTTCTTTATCGTCGCCTTTTTAGGGATGTATAAGGGCGGATATTACGGAAGCGCAATGGGATTCCCTCGACTTCTGCGCTCGATCGTCGAGTGCGAAATTTGTTTTGGCCTCCTGGGCTCTCTCGGGTGAATTCAACTTTCGCGGTATTATTAGACTCGGGGGGGATATAGACAATGGAAGTGGCGATCGAAGCTGCGCGGGCACAAAATTCGCCGCGATTATTTTTGGCGCAACGCGAATTTCGAAAGTCGCGTTCGATCGGATATCGCTTTGAAGTTTTATCTCGCTTCCTCGAATCTGTAAATCGGAAAAAAAAAAACAACACACAATCCAAACCAAACATCCACCGCCCGACCGATCGACGCACGCGGCGCGCGAACCGATTCGATTCTAATCTGATCGAACGAAAAGGCAACCGGAGAAGAAGATCGAGTAAGTGCCAGAGTCTCTCTGTCGTAATTGTATTGCCAGTCTTTCATTTCTATACATTAATTAATTGTTTGTCTATGTCTTATTTAATTTTTTTGTTTACTTTTTTCCTTTTATTTATTTCATTACTATCAAGTTTTTTTCTTTTTTTTTATTTTCGTGACGCAGTAATATTTCTACATGTATACGTCCGCTATTTTTAAAAAGACTTACTTTATTCGCTCTATTACATCACTGCGGGGTGTAGCACGACGGGATAGTGTGTGTTCCTTTTTTTGAGAACGCGCGTACAATTTTGAAAATTTTGTTTTCGAACCTTGGAAATAGCAAGAATGATCATCGGCAAGCTCGTCGTGCTGCAACTTTGACTGCCGCTGCTATTATATGTAAACGTCTTCGTGTTTACGTGCATCTCTTTATTTATCTATCTTCCTTTTTTTTTTAGTTTTCTATTTTGTTGCTACTTCTGTCTCAGAATAGAAACTCGTAAAAATGTGCTCACCTATACTTCTATTTTTTCTACTTTTTTTTTTTCATTTTTATCTTGTGTCGTTTCTTTTTTTTTTAATTACCATCTCGCAATAATCGCTGCTTCTTTTACACTTAGCGCCAGTTTTTTCTTTATTTTTGACATTATTAAAATTAGATTATTTGTTTATCTTTTTTTGGTTTTACCTGTGATGTCTCGTATTTTTTAATTTCTGAACTTTTCGTGCCAATTTGGTTCATTTTTTCTTTATTTTCTGGCGTTATTATCTGTCATACACCGTAGCTCGCGTGCGACTGATTGGTTATTTAATAAATAACAACCGTTGTTCTTTTAATTTTCATTTCTTTCAAACTCATACTTATGCGCAAAGGCGACTCTAACGCAATTAATTCATTAGGAAGAATTTGGGAGTTGTCGCTGAGCGTTAAAAGCTTTATTAGCGCCCACACTTTACACGCCACACTTCATATATACCTTACCCATCTCTACAAGTAGCGGCACTCCAGCTTTCCTGGCTACGAGCGATTTTGAGCCTCGAACGAAAAAGCTCGCGCTTCTATCCAGGCAAGCGTCGTGCGTAGTTTACTGTTGCGCTAAATATCTCTTTATTGCATCTCTGTCCGCTGACACACGCAGTATTATCACATACCGAACGTAATACGCATATATACCTGCCTCTCTGTTGGCAACGCTCATTCTTGTTTCTGTCTCTTACTTTCGGTTTATATTATCTTTAGCGCATACATTCTGTAGATTGAAACAATACAAGCCCGATGCAGATTGCCGTTTACGTATATCCGTTTCTCCTTTGCATGAAAAGCCTCTATAAAAAAAAAGAAAACTGAAGCCGCAATCTGCATAAACGATCGACGTCAAAGTGTGCTATGACTACCTAAAAGAGACTAATGCAATAATTAGAGAGATCCTGAAAATCCTGTAGCGTAACTAAAATTCAAATCAAAAAACACCATATAAAACAAACAGACTAAAAAAAAAACAGTGAATAATAATAATACTGATGAAAGGATTAAATGAATTTGCTTTTAAAACCTTTGAATTGAATGCCACTAGATTTATATGTGTACTTGCAATTTATATATATGTTTATATAAGTCAGGGTGCGAAAGAGAATAAAAAAAAAAGCAAGCTTGCCAAATTGATGATGATGATGATGATGTACCTGGAATTTTATTAACCGATCTGTACTTTCTTTTTTTGTAGGGGTAGGGCGTCCCAAAAGTAAGTTGAATCTCGAGGTTGCTCTTTAATAATTATACGTCGTTAACAAACTATTCGTTATCCGCAGCTGCTCACATAAAAAAAAACAAATTACCTCTTTTTCGTTTTTTTTTTTTTTTTTTTGTTTCTTAATTTCCAGAACGGACTTCAGTGAACTCTTTTTAAACTTGTAGACTTTGTAATTTTACTTATTCAAATTCACTGAAGGTCCTCCAGTCTTAATTGTGTCCATCCGCCTTTCGTGTCTCACACAAAAAAAAAGGTGTTACTTTGTTCTGTTTGTCAATAATATCATTAACGAATGGGAGTTCCATAAGTGTTAGGTCCAGTTTTGACGAGCGCGCGACCGTTGCCCGGTCTTTTTTTTTGTAATACAATTAATATCACTTGATCTGTGTATGTCGCAACTACGTGTCTCTTGTGTGCGGTCGGCAACGTCGATTTTTCGATCGCAATTTTTTTCTTTTCTTTTTTCTCCAATTTTTCCAGTTTTTTCAATGTTTTTCTAATATTTTTCAATTTTTCACCGGGGACGGATTAGCCGGGCGCGTTCTTTTTTTCTTTTTTAAAAGAACTTTCCTCACTCGGCCTTTGGGTGTCAACGCGCCCGATTCTAATTCGGAATTCGTGTCAAACGTTGACACGTTGGCCTTGCGAGGAAATTGAAACTCGGCCGCGCGCAAACCCGGGATCCGCCAAAAGCTCTCCGCGCCGAGGAGCGCTTTGGCTCGAAAATTCTTTTTTTTTCTTTTGAATTTTGTCGGGCCACGCGTAAATACATATATATATATATATGTTCTATGTAAAAGCTAATACATCCCATCCTGAACTAAGCAAAAAGTCTCTAAGCACTAAGCACGGCCTCAGCCTCTGTGAAGTCGATTGTTCATTAATACCAAAAACCGTTCTCTTCTTAGCAGCCTACCACGCCTTTATAATACTCTCTGTCTTGTTTGTCTCTGTTTTTTTTTCACCAATCTTACCTCTCTGTGTGTGCGCGTGTGAACGTATATATATACACCTCTTTTTTTTGTACATGGCTTGCGTGCGTAAATGCGTATATATATCTGCGTTAAGTGTCCGTGCAAGTCCGCTTGTCTGCGAGAGAGCTTTCTTTTTCGTTCATCAACGTACTTGTCGCGTGTGGTCGCTTTCGTCCACTTACCCCAACTGTTAAAACGACCTTGGGACGAGCGGACACACACTTTTGTAAACGCGGTGCACTGGACGATGCCGGCGGTAGATAGTGGCAAATATCGGTTACCTTGCCTTCGGAGGATTATCCCGAACTAAAGAGATAAACTTTTCTTCTTTTCGATCCTCGCCTCTGCTCAATCTCCAGGGAATCCGGTGAAAATGTCGAGTTTATGAGGGTAAGTTTTTGTCAACCCTTCGAAGCTTCGCTCTCGCGCCTCTCGGCGTACTAATCCCACGATTGTTTATACCCGACAGAGGCAGGAACAGAAGAGAAGCGACCTCGACGACCAGCTCAAGGAATACATTGCGGAATGGAGAAAACAGAGGGCAAAGGAAGAGGAGGAGCTGAAGCGGCTCAAGGTAAGGCGAATTGAAAATTCAAATTAAAACGACGCTTACATATCTGTGTACTCATTACAATCGATACTTGCAGGAGAAGCAAGCGAAGCGCAAGATCTCGCGCGCCGAGGAAGAGAAGCGGCTGGCCCAAAAGAAGAAGGAGGAGGAGGAGCGCCGCCAACGTGAAATCGGTAAGCCGTCGATTCCCGCACCCAGAGAGCCCCTTTTTTCCCCCTTCGAGCGAAGCTCGCTAAATCGTTCTCTTCCTCGCCTCTCGCAGAGGAGAAGAAACAGCGCGACATCGAGGAGAAGCGAAGGCGCCTGGAGGAGTCCGAGAAGAAGCGCCAGGCGATGATGCAGGCGATGAAGGACCAGGCGAGCAAGAAGGGCCCCAACTTCACCATCACGAAGAAGGACCTCGCCGGCAATCTGACCTCGGCCCAGCTCGAGCGCAACAAGACGAAAGAGCAGCTCGAGGAGGAGAAGAAGATCTCCCTCTCCATCCGCATCAAGCCCCTGGAAATCGAGAATCTCGGCATCGACAAGCTCCGGTACAAGGCCAACGAGCTCTGGGACGCCATCGTCAAGCTCGAGACCGAGAAGTACGATCTCGAGGAGCGCCAGAAGCGCCAGGACTACGATGTAAGTGCGATACACGACCGCCCGCTCGTATAATTATTATTATATTGTCCGATTCGCAAATCTAAACTCGACTCGTCCCCCGCAGCTTAAAGAACTGAAGGAGAGGCAAAAGCAGCAGCTCAGGCACAAGGCTCTCAAGAAGGGTCTGGACCCAGAAGCCCTCACGGGCAAGTACCCCGTAAGTATACATTGTCGTTCGATGAGACATTGACGTTGAAACACCGACACTGACCGAATGTATATTTCGCTTTCAGCCGAAAATCCAAGTGGCCTCCAAGTACGAACGTCGCGTCGACACCAGGTCCTACGACGATAAGAAGAAACTCTTCGAAGGCGTGAGTATCCACTTGTTCCAAAAAGCACTCTCTCTCTCTCTCTCTTTCAACTCCATCCAACGAAAAACAGCACACACACAAGTAGATTTGCAGTTGAAAACAAAAAGAAAACACCACTATACCTTATATATAAATCATTTCACTGTCCATTTTCTTCAATAATTGACAAGCTTATAAACGCGAGCATCAATTGAATCGCAGGGCTATGATACGCTCCTCGCGGAATACAAAGAGAAACTTTGGAAACAGAAAATGGATCTGTTCACGAAACGCACCAAAAGTGAGTCTTTACTCTCTTCCCCAAAGCGGAATTGAAAGTTATAATCACCAACCCCCCCGATCTTGACAACCCCCGATGTGGTTTTTTTTTCTTAATCTCTCAATCAACTAAAACCGTCATTGTTTTCTTGTGAGCCATCGTATATATAAGTTTTTGGTAATTAATTAATCGCGCCAAGTTCGACATCGTTTACGAACAACCCCCCGCCCCCACCTTTGTAAACTGACCGAACCGAAATGAAACTCACTCACTGACTTTAATGGTAGCCCCCCTTTGTTGATTGTTCCCTCCAAGAGATCCCTGAAAAGTTTAATGTGCGAAGAGAGATATGGAGCGGAGTCGGCAGGACAGTTGTGTGAAAGATTCCCAGCATGCCACGGTTTTTGTCCGTTGTTGTTACAGGGTTTGACGGAGGCACAGAAGGAGCAGATCGAGAAGCAGTGGACTCTCCAGAAGGAACAGTTCCTTGGCCGCCAGAAGAGTACGTATTTCAAGCCACACCACCTCCCCACCCCCCTGTTTTCTATTTTCTATTTTACCATTTTACTATTTTCGCTCCCGTCGTAATTAATTTTACTCTGCGCCCGTATTTACCTTCCCTACTAAATCTCTACAACTCGAGAGCCTCCCAATTTTTTTTCTTTCTCCGTGGCTCGATTCTGTCTAATGACTAACGAACGAGGGAATTGGTGGCCGAGGCCTTTGCTAATCCGTTTTTTTTTTCTTTCTACCCCCTTTGCACGAATAAACAGCGAAGCTGCCGAAGTGGTTCGGTGAGAGGCCCGGCAAGAAGGCCGGAGACCCAGAGACACCGGAGGGCGAGGACGACGTGAAGGCCGCCGCCGACGACGACCTCGAGGAACCCCAGTTCGACGAGGAGGAGGAGGAAGAGGGTAGCGAGAAGGAGGAGGCCGAGGAGGGCGAAGAGGAGGAGGACGAAGAGGAGGAAGAGGAGGAGGAGGAGGAAGAGGAGGAGGAAGAGGAGGAGGAAGAGGAGGAAGAGGAATAAGGAGCACGACGTTGCCTTAAATAAAATTGAGAGTCACAAAAAAAAAAAACAAGATAAAGACAAATAAATAAAAAAAACGCCCTGTTACTTTCGAATTTCTATACGTATTACGAGCATCGACAACTGCTACAACCTCATTCACATATACACACACGCACACAGAGACACAAGCATATACTTATAACATATAATATATATTTATTTATTGTTGTGTAATTGTCTGGGGAGCAAAATTTTTGGAGCTCGCGAGAGAAAGCACAATTTATTATATATTACAACGCATCTATTTCCTTCTCTGTTTCTTCTTATTTCTTTTCTTATTACTACTTCCATGTTATATAATTGTATTGTACATGTCACATAAAAGCTGCACGATGTGAGCGCGTCGCTGTATACTTGTCTACAATTACAATACCTCTTTGCACTCCCTTATCTTCCTTTTATTATTGTCTTTTAAATTAATAAATGATAATTATTCATAATGCTGATGTACAGATGCACTACTGAAATACTAAGAAAATCTTGCTGTTCTTCTAACATAAACCAATTAGTCTCCGTAGCTATACTTTTTCTGTCCAGAGTGTATTAGGACACCTTTTTGTTATACGTAAAATTTAATGTTTTTTTTAACTTTTATTTGTTTGGCTTCAAAAAAAAAAAAAACTTTCTAACTTTCAAATTAATACACTGTTCTATGTATACAGTCATCGGTTAACGAACTAAACTCCCATATGTAATCGCGTATACAGGTTTGATGTTATGAATATTATCGTAATATGTAATGCTATTTAATGCAAAAAGAATATATTTATATAAAAATTTTAACAAATATTAAAGAGACAACTTTTTTCAAGTTGAACATTTAATTAAAACAAGCCTACTTTTCTATTAAAATTAAAAATTTTTTGTCTGTATATTTATAATTATTTTTTAAAATCATATCTCAAACTTTTTCCGACTTTGAGATTGATTGAACGATAGCATACATAAAAGGGTTTAAAAAAAGTTTTAATATCTTTTTTACAAAGTTTTAATGAATAAAAAATAATAATATTAAATAATTAAATTCTAACAACTACCTATAACTTTCTTAGAAATTTTTAAAATTTTATAATAAATCAAAAGTAAATAACTTTCTCATAGTTACAAATAGAATCTATTTTACTAAAGGCATCACAAAAAACTTTTTCGATCGCCATATGTAAGGCTAAAGAATTTCAAGAGAGCAATTGGCGGATGAAATTGACAGACTCCAAAGGAAAATTGCAGAAAAATATATTTAAAATTCAACAAATAACATGGGCATTATATATTTGCATCGTTGATTTTCTGTCTACATACATGACTGCTTAATTATGCCTTAAAAACACCAAATACACTTCGTGGAGTTTAAAATCAAAAAGAAAAACGACAGAATAAGATGCAACTTTATGTAATAGAAGATTATTATTTTTCTTTCTGAAATTTTAATATTTCATATTTTATTTTAGTTCCCTTTAAAATTTTATTGTGGATTTGATATTTACAAAACATTAAACTTTTTTGTAAAAATTAATATATTTTATTTCTTTCAAATGTAAAATACAATGTTTGAAGAAACATAATAAAATTCAATATATTATCTTTTTATTATATTCTATTTGATTACAACAAATGAAATTTCATTTTTTAATAAAAAACTTGAGGATAAAAGAAAAGACATTTTTAAAAGCTTGTCCTATCGATAAAATTTGTTATTGCAAATAATAAAAAACGCAGTCGTAATTTGGAAATTATATTAAATGCAGTAAAGTGGATTTATTAATATACACGCTCTGATTAATTTTCATACTTTATTAAAATAATATTAAATCATTTATAATAGTTTATCTTATTTTTTTCGTTTTAAATAATAATTTTTTTATATTCAATGACTAAACATTAATTTTTACACTTATAGTACATAGCTTATTTAAAAGTACATAATGTTAAGTTTGCATTTCGGTTGCATCTACCTTGTATGAAGTAAAAATGCTAAAAAATTCTGTAAAATAAAATATAATTTATAAAGATTCTTACAACGAAGAATTTTTATAAAGTTATTGTCTACTTTTACTAACACAAGTAAAAGGTTTTCGGAATGTTACGAGTATATTGGTCGATTTTCTTTGGATTGAATCCAAAGAAAATTCATTTCTTTTCATAAAATGCAAATAAAAATATAATTTAAGAATGTACAATAATACCGTCTAAATTACAAATACTTTTCGTATCGTATCTTAAAATTTTCAATAAAAACAACTTTCAATGCAATCATGTAAGATCGCTTGTCGCAATAAATTCCTCTTAAAAGCAGACTAAAGCGAACGGTTGATTTAAAAATCATAAATACTTATCATGCAGTGAAAAAAAGCAAAAATGTGTCGTTCTATATTAAAATTATGTATATATAAGGCAACTTGTGTATACACAAATCTATTCAACATTAATGATATATATCTTTATATATATTTTAAGGCCGCATTTTTTATCATACGTTAAAACTTTTCCCAAGTAGTAAATTTGTCTAAAAACGTAGAAATTCCAGTCTTAAAGTTTTCGGAAATTTTTCAATTAGGAAGAAAATTTACAAGTAGAGTCAAAATTTAGATAAATTTTAGTTGTAAAAATGATGGCATCACAGTTTTTAAAGGTATAAATGTTATTTCGTAAGTACTGTAAGAAAAACTGCCTTTTAAGAAACATGGCACGCGATCCACTAGAGCCCGAAACTTTTTTAAATTTGCAGTAACTTCATTTTTCAGAGGTTACAATATCTATCTACAAAATAATAATAAAATTATAGTTGAAAAAGCAGTGGTAGCACCAATTAGGAAAATGCTCAGGACGGCAGGAATAGCTTCTGTTTTCACAGTATTATAAGGACACGTTTTCGATTGGACGCAAAGCTTAACTCAACTATAGATTCATTAAATCTGTTATAAGTAGTAATACTATGTCGCGGAGTCTTTTACGATATGCTCGTAGGTAAATGCATAGTTGAGACTCCAAAAAGTCTATAACTGAGTTGTAATGACTGTTTTGCGAGTTATTACAGTGTGCTTTGCAGGACTCTGAGTTGTTGGCGGTTGAGCTGGATCGGCAACTAACCAGGGACTAATATCTGACGCTGCTGGTCCATCATCCTAATAAAAAATTAAAAAATGTAGTTTCTTCATTAATTAAAATTTTATTTTATTAATGTTATTAACAATTTTAGTGCTACTTAATTTACTTATACCGATGGCCGTTTTTATTTGAAAAAAAAGCAAGATTTTAGTAGCAGTAAAAATGTTAATTTTTACAGGCTTTATGAAGCATTAAAACTTGATATCCTGTTTATAAATTAGAAATTACAATATTAAAAGATCAAGTTAGTGAAACAATTTCTTTAAAACAATAATTTTCTCAAAGAAATTTTTTCAATAATTATGAAAATTACAAGACATCCAATTTTACGATTATCTAGCAAAACTGCTAAAACGAGACAAAAAAAATTTGCGCAAGCAGTGTATCTTACTTTATGCGTGAGAGTAGTTGTGGTTGTGTGAATTTCTTCTGTTTTTACAACTCTCGCTTCGTTGTTGACGCATCCTATATCTGGTTTATCTTCAGATCGTGGTTCTTCTACGACTGGCGTTTTCGGAGTCGGTGTCGGTATCGGTGTCGGTGTCGGGCTTAAATCAGTAGCAAAGGGATTGAGCAATCCTAAGAATGGGTTTGAGTCTATAAATGGATTTGTATTGACTTTTTTCTCTTCAGTCACTACTGGCACCACTGCTTTAGCCTCTTCTTGAAAGATAACTTCTTCGATATTATTAGTTGTTGGTTCTTCCACAGTCGTGTTATTAGTAAATGGATTAAAAGGATTCTGAGATCGATTGGCCACTTTTGGAGTGATTGGCGTAGTTTTCTGTTGAATTTTTCCCCAACTATCGAGAGAAAAGTGGGTGACGGTGACCGCATCGTCAACTGGCGAAGGACTGGTCGAAGTTCCACTAACGGATAGCGTCAGTTTATCGCCACCCTAAATAGCAGGAGAAGCACAAAAGCAACGACATGTAAAAAGGGTACGTACACCTCGAGTTGAATTTTCATTTCAATTCTTTAAGAAAGTTATTGTTACTGCATTTATTTTATAATAACCCATTATTTATATTTATGACAGATATTTCACTTAGTGCCTTTCTACTATAAAGAATTATGATATAATTTATAATTTACGTTCGCTATTAGTTTTAGATGTTGAGCTCAAGGTGTATTCCCACCCATTAAGCTAGCACACAAAGCAAAAACACAAAATATTAAAACATATATTGTGTCTGCGAAACAAAACCCATTGTATTAACATAGCAATATCAATCTTAAAATACACACAAGCTTTAAAACTCACCACTGAAACGATAGTAGCAGCATCAGCAGCATGTTGCGTTTTCTCAGCAGCAACAGGTGGTACTTCTGAAGTTGTAATTGAAACCAAATTTGAATTTTTCCCTTGTTCCAGAGCCTTTGCTTTCAAAATATTGCATTTCAAAGATTCTGGTGGAATAGGTGTACGGGGTGGTAGTGCGGTAGCGCTCACTACTTGATTATTGGGAATAGACGATTGACAAGTAACGTTTTCAATTGTGAGGCTAGTTTTCATTGGCTCTGTCTCTTTCTGAGTACTGGCTATTGCGGTTTGATTTCTTGGTTCAGGAGGCTGTTGCTCTTTAGCAAGAGACTTGAGAAGAGAATCCACCAGGGGGGATGGTGCTTCTGGAATGCTACTAGCATCTGAAGAAGACTTTGTACTGCTACATCTGCTAGGTTGTCTCTCGAGCGGTTCCTCTTCAGCTGTTGAAATAAGTTTTTTAAAATAAGTGGTAGAGGTATCTAAAAAATCAATTTTAGTAAAAAAACATTTACCTGATGATGGCTGTGGTGTTTGATCTTGAACTTGGCGTTGTCTATCTCTAAGAACGTGACTTTGTCTACGAGCATAACGTTGACTCGGTCTTCGTTCGAATTGCACTGTTCGTCGGGCGCGATTTAATTGAGTTGTTTGAAATTCAGTCTTGCCACTGTAACGGAAGCGGGAGCCCATGCGGAATAAGTTTTGTCTACCACTGGCACCCTTTACTGGTGCACGCAATCTAAAGAAAGCATGATGCTCCACTGCACACTTCCATAAATGCTTACAAGCCTTTTCATTAGCTAATCGAAACACAAATGTGTGTTCTTGTTCTCCTCTCCCTTCATCATCCTCCTCCACTACGACTAGAGTCAATTTCTTTTTTTTAAAATCTAATCGCCCAATTTTAGGCCAGAAAAAAAGCCCAATTTTTTGATTCCCTTCAAATACTAATATTCCAGTTGGCGTCAAGCCAAGAGAGTATTCGCAAGAATCTTTTCCCATAACAGTGTGCATATCTACACCATACATGTCTAGCCATTTGGCTTTGCTCAGGTACGCAGATTCAGCTTGAGCTGGGCTATATCCAGAACATTTTTTGTACTCTTCCAAAATTTCTAACTCCAACTGTTCAGTTTGATTTGGTACAAAACGGAATTCAGAAACGGTTGCTGCTGTGTGTACCGCAGGATCGTAATCACCAAGTTCAGCTGTAAAAAATCAAATAACTGTAATAAATGCAATAATTATATTTTAAATATTTTTTAACTAAAAAATGAAAACAAACATTGCAAGGTTAGTGCAGCGAGTTGTACAGTAGTTTGATGAGGGCAGTGAAGTTTTCCTTCAAGTACATCTTGCTTAAGTTGCAAAAAAAATTGATAGCGTGTCAATTCTTCCCTTAAAGTATTTGGTTCTGAAGAGTAAAATTTAACTTTCAACCTCAGTGTATAAGGTGGTCCAACTGAAAATTACAAGTTGTATTATTGCTCAATAGTCTGAGTTCATTCTCCTAATAAAGCTATAAAAAAGCATACTGCCAACATTCTGTCCTACTTACTTTTCACTTGTTTTTTTATTGGCTTTGTTGGGTCAAGCCAATGTTGAACATTATTACTATCAGTGTATTGCAATCCAAAATAATCCTTCTCTATAAGGTCCAAACTATAAAATACTTGTTCATACAAATCACTGGCTAAAGCTTTTTTCTAAAGAAAAATACCTTCAGATTAATAATAATGCTTACTAGAGAGAAGCTGAAATGAAAAAAACAAAAGCAACTCACAGACAATTCGATGGGCAGGTCGGCCCCGTCCAGTAAAATGACACGGCATTGCACAATATTCTTATTGCTGAGTAGTCGCTGGTTCTTGATCTGCGAAGAAGAGTTTTGGCCGCTGACGCTGCGAGCCCGGCGCCTCGACAGGAACCTGAGCATTTTCTCTCGCGGTAAGTCAGGTAGCGTTCGCTCTTCTTTCCTTTCTCTTTCGGGCGGTCGCTATCGCGTTATCGGCTCCGACGACGACGTGGTACTCGTTGGCCTGCACCTGGCATTTCTCGATAGGCCCCCGAGTTAGGCGCCTACTTTAATCGCTCCGCTCGACGCATGGCTTTGAAAAATGCCGGATTACTGCTTCGTCCTACTTGTCGCGCGCGGTCCAGAGCAGCACCTCGAGCCCGTCCTCTTGAATAAACATGACACAAAAATACGAACACCTCGAAGAGTCTTAGAGCTGTGGAAAACGGTATATAGGATGCGTATATGCGCCTCTGTTGCACCGTCTTGTCGCGTAGCGACTCCAGCCGTCGAGACTTCGAGACTACGGAGTGCAGAGGAGGGAGTGGCTTTCTGCGCAGGCGCGGAAATCGGTCTGCCAACAGCGGACCGTTTTTGTAACCGATTCTGGTTCTCGCTTACGTTAGCACGTTACAGAGGACCGCGATTTATTTTCAAATATGTCATAATAAAAGCAACTGGAATAATCAATTTAGGGAATTGAAACCGATTTCTCGATAAGAAAAGATGACTTTTTTTAGGAATACGATATATTTATTCGGTATTGTACATTGTCCTCGCTTAATTCACACAAGGTTCATATGCGATTATTTTTTATTCTATAAAAAAGGCAGGCAAAAAATTGTATAGCTTGTACGTGTGATCAACCTGACTGCAGTTGTTTCTTTTTTTTGTAGTAAAATAGAATATTTTAACGCCATTTCCGGTACTTTTCACCTTTATTCGCAGTTCTTTAATTGCATTATTTACACATTAATTTAATATAATATATACTACTACGTAGATGTACATACTTATTTATGAAGTAACTCTTGTAAGTCCGCAATTTTAAACGTGTAGCAATAATTATGAATGTAAATGAAAAAAAATTTGATCAGTTAAAATAAATTATTCGATTTTGGTTAAATTAAATGTTAAATATACTTATGGTTAATTTGCTTATTATAGAAAATGGAAGATTACAGCAGTAATTATTGCTATAGATTGCGTACAAACAAGTTATTTTAACAAAACTTAAGATAAACTAAAGCTTTAACAATGCCAAATACAACTGCAAACAAAACTACAATTGTCATTGACTGCAATTCTATGTCTACAAGGCAAAACAACATAACTCCTTAATTTCATTTTCTGAAAAAAATATCTTAAATTTGCTTATAATGATTAGATGTTCAACATCAATAAATAATCGCTGTGTTTTTCAATCACTTAGGTTGAGTTTCGACTCTTCTAAATATATATAAACGAAAAGGTATACGTAAAAAAAAACAATCTTAAAAAAGTAGTTATGTTGTTCCAGTGACTTTTAACCACAGAATTAAAGGAACAAATCTGATTTCTCCATTACTTTTCAAGATTTTTGGAGATAGTTGTGCTATAAAATTTACAATTATTTTTTAAATATATCTAAAAAATTAAAAGCTATATTTTACAAAAAAGATCATTTTTATGTAGAAAATATTTCATTAAGAAAAAATATTCAACTTAAATCTTGTTACACATGATTTTTCCTTACTTCATTTAAGTAAGCTTATTAACGTTCAAAGAATACTGTAGTTTATACGGATACATTTTATGGCAAATACCATTAAAGCTCTTGTTTAATGTACTTTATAAGATGATATACCAAATTATCATCATTGTAAACATTTGTTCCATTTCAGGAGTAATTCAATGTTTTTAAATGACATTTAAAAAGATCCCTGAAGTGTTTACTAAAGTACCATAAAACCCTTGACCTCATTATTGAATTTAAAAATAAAAACTATATATGACTATATCGAATATTCGACACTCATTTAAAAAATATAAATTTTTAGACTCAATAAACGGTCAATGATTGCTTTCTATAGTATGTATATCAGTATTAATATTATTATTTGCATTATCACTGTGGAGTATAAAAATTGTTATTCTTTTGAGTACAGACAATCCTTATCACAATAGTATTAAAAAATTACCAAGTCAGTCATGTTATTTCTGATAATTCAAAAATATCCCTTGTAAAGAGATTCATTAGTAACAAAACTTGGTGATTGGTTTGGCAGTGATGTAGCTAGATTTCGTGCATTTTGTCTCTCCCTTCAATTTCTCTCTTATAATTGAGTTTAATTAGCAAAAACTCGACTTTTACTAGAAATACGAAGATTGCAAACATTGCTGTTTGTCAATTTAATTGTGCATAAATAATTTTCGATTTAGAAAAGAGCCCTATAACAAAAAAACTCTAATCGACTGCCTTTGCATTATTTTTTTGAGTTTCGGCCTGCATCGATAAGCTCTTTAGAAAATTACCGAACTGTTCGGCAGCTACAGGATTATTTGCCCACTCATTCGACGGAAATGCAGCCAAGAATCTCTTCTGCAAAGCCTCGGACGTCATCGGTTTCTTAAACTCTACAGAGTCGGCTTTGCTGTTCGATTTTGCATCGGTCTGCTGCTCATCTGACTTACTTTCTGTGCTCTTTATCGGTGACCCGTCCCGATTTTTCTCTATCGAGGACTTTGTACTATCGACTAGATTTCCAACGTTTTCCGCAGGCGAACTTGAGTCTGGACTTTCTGGCGATTTGTTGCTACTCGTCACCTCGGAACCGGATGACTGTCGTTTCTCTGATTTGGAAGAGGAAGAGGATTTTTGGGAAGGATTTGCGGAGGCTTCGTTTGCATTCGGAGGTGGCGACGGAGAGGCAGTTGAAGTAACTCGCGGACTTGCAGCTCCTTGTTGAGAATTACCTTCATCAGTGAAAGATGCGCAATTTTCACCGAGCTCGGATTCCGTTTTCGAAGGAACTACAAAAGTTAGAAATATATTAGAATATAAACAAGGCATTTAACGTAGCTACTCCATAAGTTATTTATAACTGTTTACAAATCTACATTTACTCCGACACTGGCTGACGAAGTAGATTCGATAATTTCATTAGGCATTTCACATATGGAACTTTTTTCACCAAGGGATTTTGATTGCTTATTTCATCAAAAGTACCTTCTTTAGGATTCTCGTTCTTTTTGCCCTTCTGCTCAGCCACATTCGAATCCGTACTACTGGTAGATGTTTCCATATCTTCAGTAGATGCGGCATTGTTGCTTCCTTTCGCCCCAGGCTGATTTCCCTGCATCTTAATCGAGAGTCCGCTCGTGGATTTCTTCGCGATCGGTACGGCAAAGGAACCAACGGACGACCTGGCAGGCTGAACCGGTGCACATTGAGCGGCGATGTGGCTCTTGTTGTTAGTGCTGCTAGCGTTCGTCGATGAAGAGCCGTTGTCCTTGGCAGCAGCAGCCGTGGAAGCCGCCATGCGCAGACGTGAATCCATGTGAAACTGCTCGAGACTGGGCGCCTGGCTTAGCGCATACAGGCTCTGCAAGCTTGGAAAGACCGAAGAAAGATTGGCTGGCGAACGACTGTTACTGGCTGGACTGCTGAAGGACGGAGCGTAGACTGGCGCTCGTGTAGGCATCGGAATGTCACCAATTCGATGAGCTGCTGGAGTCAACGAGCCTGGTGGGGCTCGGTAAAACCTTTGACCACCATTTAAAGTGACGACTTGTCCATTGCCGAAATTAGTTGACTCGTCCTTACTGGGAGACTTTGTATTGCTTGCTTGTTGCTAAAAATGTAAATACACAATTAGTTACGATTTCGGATTACTTGTTAAGAAGAGAAATCTTGAATAAACTTCCTTTCTTAAACAAACTTTTACAACGCGCTATAGATTATTGTTTGTTTATAGAATTAAACGCACCCAAATAGGCGGAGGTTTAACTTTGAATTTTCCAAGTGGTGTAGGAATCCTTAGAGGATGAACATCTACCTTTTTCGAAGCACTAAGATCTAAAATATTCCTCGCTTGTTGAGCCGGTGCGTCTTCCTTTCTCCGTTTACTCGGTTGACTCGTCTGCTCATTTGGCGGCTGCTGTCGGCCCTTAGTCTTTGCATTTGCCATAGGCATTGCCATTCGCATCTGCCCGGATGTCAAAGCCTTCAATACTCGCGGATCCACGGACTTATCGTTAAGTGTTATGCTTGGATTCAACTTGTCCAAATGCGGTGAATCTTTAGCTATGCGGAGAGGATCAACTGTTGGATCGGAGATTCCACTTTTACCTGGTGACTTTGGGGCTGTCAGGGTTATGCTAAGACTTGCGGGTATATTCAGTCCACAGCCGTCCAACAAATTCCGCGTGTCGCTCGACATCAACGGTGACGTTGCGCCTTTCGGAGAAGTTGAACTAACTGTAGAATTAGCTGAGGATGATGGAGATGAATTTCCTGCATTCGGTGAGTTCCCAATTGAATTGGGTAAGTTCTGCAACGGCTGCAAAAATTAATATTATTCTGTAAGTAATATGTTGGTGCTAATAATTTTAACTTAAATAATAAAAAATTGATCAACAACTTACTCTTGATGGAGATGGTTTTGCATAAGCTGCTGGTTTAGTTTGATTCCTGTAACATTTTAGCGATCCTCGTTTACCGGCGTTAACTCCAGTTCTCTTACCCGCTTGATATTGTTGTTGTGACTGTTGCGGCAGTTGCTGCGGCTGATACGCTTGCTTGTTATGAATTTCTAGTATTGGAAGACCTGGGGGACACTTTCTTTTAACACCCCCTGCTGGTGCTGCTGGTGGTGGATCATTAGGAAATGCATAAACGTCAATTGGTTGCTGTGATTTTTGCTGTTCACTACTATTGGTAACCGGCGATGTTTCGGAGGTACTTTCCTCGGCCGATGGTTTTGCATTGCCGATGCGATTCGCAATGTTGTTAGAAGTCGATTTGGCTTCCAGTTTCTTCGGCGAATTCGAATTTTGTTCATTTGTTGATGTTTGTTCACTGCCGAGTGCCTTATTGTCTCGATATATGATTTCCTTTAATTGTGCTTCAACACTTAGTGATTCCGTTTTAGCTGCTGTTGGCTTGGAATTCTCTTGATTGTTGGCTTCAGCCGCCGCAGCAGCTTGCTTGGCAGTTAGTCTGAAACTTTGCAAGAACTGCTTCTTATCTGCCTGTTCAGCTGATTTTTTATTCTGTTTGACCGATGGAGAAGAGGTAGGCACGAAGCTAACTTTGCGTTTCTGTTTTTCGTGCTTCTCAATGTCTTGCATCTGATCAACGACACTGATAATGGGAGTCTTGAGAAGCACATTGCTGATGACTCTAGGCTTCTTGGAAGAGTTAACAGTACTCGGTGAGCATTGCTTCAAAGTGATTTTTACACCGTTTGAATTTGCTCCGTCGCCAATGCTGACTACGCTGAATTCCGCAGGAGTCGATGCTGGCGGAGACTTGGCTGACGCTGTCGAAGTGTTACTGCGTTCCTCGGTTGAAATACTAGCACGGGGAGAAGTACTCGATCCTCGTAAGACTTGATACCGACCATCTGAATTTTTCATGATTTTTATGGGACTCTTTACCTGTTTCATCGCTTCTTCATTCTTCGGAGAAGTTGATGCCGACGTTAATGGTTTACTGTTGTCTGCAGTTTTGGCGTTTTCTTTTTGAGCGGTAGGCGACGTACGCCTGGCGAAAAATTCTCTTGCTTTTTCAGGTTCGCTATGCTTTGTTTCAGATGTCTTCTGAACTTGTACTTTGACTGGATTTAAATTCGTTTCTTTATCAATACTTGATTCATTCGTTGCTTTGCCTTCAGGAGCTGCCTCGTAATCCTTTTCGTTGGATTTGGCAGTCTGGTCAGTTGTTATCGGTTGACTTGCACCAAGACCAGGTGTAGATGGCCTGTCATTCGGTGGTGCCTCTAACTGTTGTTCTTCTTGTGTTATTCGGTAGAAAAACCTTATAGGTGCATTCTGAAAATAAATAAGGGACACTGAGTTAGTATGCATGAAATTTATAAGAGCATCTTTTCGGGACCTACCCTTTTCCAGGCGAATATGTAAGCGACATCCATGAGCGTCCAGTGTTCTGGCAGCGGAGCCCGCCTATGGCATATGTCAATGTTATATCTGGTCATATCAACGCTGTATTTGAGGCCAAGAAATTTCTTGAGATGAGCGATCGTCACAAGAGCTGGACATTGCAGGTATCTTCTATTGGCTACGTCGAACTTTGACTTATCTCTGTTGATACCGACTGGTGTTTGGCTGGATTCGACGACGTCGTTGTTGGCTATTGCAAGTAATGCCAGTGGATCGGCACCAGCTGGTAAATACTCGAGGCTTAGACTTATCGCGTCCTCCGGCGCGAAGATCAACCTACCGCTAACATCTTCGCCACGCTGCTCCGGTGTCGCTGAATCAGCTGTGATTATATGGTTTATTGTTAGTCTTAGTTTCATTAATAAGTCATTCTTTTGTCTTGGACTAGTTTTAAAAAAAAACTTGCTGTCATTCAAGTCGGTGTAATTTAATAGCGTGTCTGTGCAAGGGGCTGTTCACGTATAAATAGATTTTACAGTACGTCAAAATCCAATTCATTGATAGATTTCTTTTCACTACCCTAAATTCCTTAATTATATTAAAAATTTTTTATTTAAAGTTTAGAAATAGTGAAGGGCCCTTCTTGTACGTGTGTAAATGAACAACATCTACAGTGTATACTGCATTTAAGCACACAACTTGCAAATTGCTCTATTGTCGCACTATATAGAAAGAAAACACTGCAATAGCAAGAAACTAGATTTCTTTTACGTTTAAAATTTTTTCCGCGAGATTCTCTCTAAATTAATTATTCAATTTGTATTAAAGAAAAAGTAAAACTATTGCGGCAGCTTTCGCTGAATATAGTATTAAAATATGTATAATAGCAAAAAACTCAAGTAAAATCAACTGAAAATGCAGACAAATGTGAAATTTAAAGAAAAAAACTGGCTTAATCGCACTCGTGAAGTAAAAACGCTAAAAAGTGTCAGTAAAAAAATGATGTTCGGCTTTTTCATTCAAAAAATCGGCATTTTATCCACTCTGTCGTGGTATGCAGAAATATATTTTCTATTTTCGTTTGAGAGCTTACCACCGCCAAGATGGTTGAGGCTTGCAGCGAATCCTGCAATCGATTACAATCTATTTCATTTGTGAACTGGATTATAAATTATTCTTACTAATAGATACTTTGATTATCTACTTTCGCAATAAGCCGATTGAGCGGCACTTTTTAAGCGCTGGCGGTGAATCTATTATTCAAATTCAGTATATGCATATAAAAGGCCTATTCTTTTTGCAATAAGAGAGTTATAAATTTTGACAAATGGTTCCGGTCATTTTACCACTGTACCCACTGTTTCTTGGAAATCTCGAGAGATTTGATGAGAAACTGTCAGTAGGAGACTGCGATCTATTATAACGCAATAATATCGAGGCGAAAAAAAAATCCTCGAAATACGTACCGTGCTCTGGATGTTTGCTGTAGAATTCTCTTCTTTTCCGCATTTCTTTGTGGTAAAGACCCGGTACGAGTTTGTAGACAATATCCTGCAACGCCTTATCCGCTCTGGAAAGATTAACAATTCAAATGAATATAATGAAAAGTTGATTAAAGTATATCTGTCTTTTTCCGAGACTCACTTGATATTCGGTTTCGCGGTGTTGAGCAAATGCTTGCACGACGGGCAGGAAGCATCTTTTCGCAGGTACTTGAGTATACAGCTCCGGCAGACTGTAAAGCAAAAAGAAAATAAAAAAAGGGAGTTTTTCTTTTACTGCAGTCGACGCGAGCTGAAACGTCGCGACGCTCCTTTGCATACTCACAAGAGTGTAAACATTCGACAACGGTGGTCGCGTCTATCAGGTAGCCCGCGCACAGCGGGCAGGTCAGGTGCGGATTGACATCGCGCAAGTACGTCCTTTTTCCTGTTCCGGCCATCTTTTTCCCTTTTTTTTTTCGGAACCTTTCTGGCCTAAGGAGCCTGCAACAGAAGAAAAGAAAGCATTTTTAGGAGAGAATCGCGCACAAAGGGCGCAGATCGCGTCCGATCCCGTCTCACCCTTCTTTTTTCAGGTACGAAGCATATATATATATACGTATGCGTGCAGAGAGCCCAAGAAGGTCTCGTACTCTCGCCTCGTACTCATCCCCTTCCCGCTCGCCTCGCGACGAGCATTCAATGGCTGGCGCCTCCTAAGCATGTGAGCACGCGTCCGTGTGTCGAGTCCGCGCGCAATAGTGTGCCTATCGGTCAGGAAAACGAAACGTCGGGAGTTGGGCCACCTCGCGCTTTTCCAGGCCGCCTCGCGTACATGTAACGGAAACGAGCGCATGCTCGCACGTGCTCGATATCGACACTGCGACAATTTATTTTTCCCAAAGCCCCGAGAGCCGATAAATCTATATATTTGCGTGGCAATGGGTGTACGGGCTGCCTTGAAAAAAAAAAACAGGCGGCAAGCACATATCGAGCGCCGATGAATTATGCATCACTTTTTGCAAACGTTATTGTTCATCGTTTGAGGGATATTTAATTATTATTCGCGCGAGAGCGCGAACGAGCGCTTTGCGAGCTTTGTGCATTGCGCAAAGTGACTTTGCACTGGGCGATATCGCGACTTCGTTATACACATTGTGCAGAATTTCGAGCGCGGAGCCGCTCGTTAAAAATAAATGTCGTCTGGACTTCCGTTCGCGGGCCGCGTTTACGCTTCTCGTTAGGTGTTTCTCTCTTTTTTTTTGCATCGTCGAAAAAGCCCTCCCAGACTTTGTAGAGTGTAAATAGAGGCTCGAGTCGGAGAGCGAGGCAGGAAGAAAAACGAAAGGAGACGAAACGCGAATGGAGAGCCGATAAAACACGAGAGAGGGAGAGAGAGAGAGAGAGAGAGAGAGCGGAGAAACTACCGCCTCTCTTTCTGCTCTTTCTTCGTCCCATACAGCTCTATAGCTCGGTCTCTGTTTCTCCCGCTGGGGGACGGACCTTGGATCGTGCGGCTGCTAGGAAAATATCAAGCCGAGAATCTGGCTCCTTCTACTTTTTTTTTCTTCTCTTATTTTCTGCTCGCTGAAAAAGACCCTCGCCCGACTTTTCTCGCCGACGAGCAATTAGACGATGTAGGTGCGTGTTATTTCTCATTCTGCCCGCGTCTTCGTTTGGCTTTACTTTAAATTGCTAAAGGAATTTATTAGATTTAATAGAATCTAGCACCGTTCACTCTGAATAATTCGTTTTATGCTATACATATATTTTTTTCTTTTTCATTTACTTTCTTATATTATCATTACCTTTCAAAAGTGAATTCTTAGAACCTGTAATTCCAAGCAAAAAACCTTTGTAGAAAACTTTAGTTTGCTTATTTGAAATTCTTCCCATCAGGCATTTAGCAACCTTTTCTCCAAATTGTCGAGAGAAACAGTAAACAAGAACGCAGGGCCCCATTTAAATGTACCTACAAATTCCTTGTTATTTAAAGTTTTTCTCGAAACCAGCCAAAGAATACCTGGCGTGTCGTTAAGCACTAATGCTAGGCGGCGGCAATGGTGCTAATGTCCGAATTTTCCGAATCGAAAGCGCACGTGCGAGAGGCGGGGAAGACGAGAGAGAGAGAGCTCCTCCGGTCGGGAAAAGCCGGTCTTCTCCTCCGCCAGAAACAATCCATAAATTCTCCCCTCCCCGCTGAAAAGCCGAGAGGCTCATGGATGTACTCGGTTACCAACACATGGCACGGAGTGTTATCCGCCGACCTTTTTTTCAGGGCTGTCGCTCGGCTCTCGGCTGTATCTCCGTTCCTCCCCCCCCCCTTCTTTCCGGCCAGTCCTATCCTATCCTATCGAGCGAGCACATAAACATAAATTAAAGGCAAATACTCACTCGGAGCCAGCGAGCCTACGTTATTCCTTCTGGCAGTAGAGCATTCTCCGTCTATCGCCGTCTCCTTCTCTCTCGGCGAGGCGTGGAGCGGGCAGCTCTCGTCGGCGCGGGCTATCCACTACTACTACCCACTAGTACTACTCCAGTGCAGCTCTGTCCCCCTTTGTCTGCGCCGATCTCGGCGGTAGTGGCGGCGGCGGCGACGGCATCGCAGGAACGTGGAGGCCTTTTTTTCCCTCTAGCTGCGGCGGTGGCGGCGGTGGCAGCGGCGGTGGCGACCACAGCCCGAGCAGGAACCGGCGACGACCGCAGCAGCGGCGGCCATGCCCGGACACACTCGCCGAAAACTGAGCCCGCTAATTCAGCGAAAACGCTCTCTCTCTCCGCTCTCTGCGCGCCTGCAGCGAGAGCCTCTGCTCTCTGGGCTCTAGGGTGGGGGCTCTCGGCTCGGCTCTCGCTCCGTCTTTCTCGAGAGAGAGCAGTACAGTGCGCTGAAACGCTGCACGCAGAGATGCTTACGGTGCGGGCTCTCGTGTCGTACTAAAGAGAGGAGAGAGAGAGCAACGCCGACGACCACACGGACGGGACGACGGCTCTCTCTCTCTCTCGGAGCTCTCGACGAGTCTCTCTCGCTCTCTCTCCCTCCCCCAATGCACAGTTGGGCTCTCTCTCTCCCCACTCCGGGGCCGACAACCCCCCGCTTCTTCCCTCCCTTTACGACGTACACTCCCTCTTTCGTTTTCCTTGGCACAGCTGTGTACTGTACTGCCGCTGCCTAGTGCCTGCTGCCGTGTATTTTCCGTCTCTCTCTCCCGCTCCCGGCTCTCGCACACTTTCTCTGTACGGACGAGGCGCTTCGAACTGCCTGCCCGTACACTTACACGCGCGCGCGCGCTTACTCTCTCGCTCGCTTATTTGCCTCGACTTCGTTATCGGCCCGCACACAGAACTCGCGCGCGCTCGCCTGTGTGTAGAGAGGGAATTCGCACACGTCTCCCTCTCTCTCTCGCCGCGCGCGAGTTCTTTGCTCGCGGCGGCTCCATCCCTTTGCCTCTGCCGCGAGACTCGTTTTTTTTTCTCTCTCTCTCTCTCTATCTCTTCTCTCTTCCGTAGAAACAGATCGAAAAATGCCACATGTCCTCGAGGCGCCTCGCTCTTCCTTTTACATTTCGTTTTTTGGCTATCCGGAGGGAACGTAGGCTTTTAGCGAGAGACCTTGGCCGGCGCTAATTACGCTGCCCCGTAATTCAATCATGCCCGCGCGCAGTTATCTGTCGGTGGCAGGACACTCCGGCACGGGTGCCGCCCCTCTCCCCTGGAGCTTATTCAGTTGACGCGCGTGCACACACGCCTCTATACGTGCGATCGATTTTTCATGCGTCTCTCTCTCTCTCTCTCCCCGTCCCGCGGCTCGGTGTAACGTTCCTTTTTCCCTCTCGATTTTCCCCTCTCGCAGCAACCCCCGCGTTAAACCTTGCCTCGCTGGGCTCTCTTTGTCGCGCGAGTCGAGTGGCCAGGGAGGGAGGAAAAAGGGAGCGTATTCTTTTTCACTCCCCCCACTCCGCCGGATGTGCGAGACCCAAGCGCTTAGACGCTTTTTTTCTTCCCCTCCCTTTCTCTCTCTCTCTCTCTCTCTCTCCCGTTCGCTCTCTCGCTCGCGAGCGTTCACGTAGGCGTGCAAAAAAGTCCTGGGCACGGCCGCCGGATTCGTCGAGGGATCCGCTCTCGGAGCTGCGCCGCTTTTTTTCCCGTCCGATCATTATACGCGCGCCGAAGGGGGAGAGAGAGAGAGAGAGAAGAGGTCCTTTTTTCGGTCCCAAAGGAAGACCCGGCGTTTCGAACCGCTCTGCAAATTCAACCGCTCTCGCTCGCCGCTGAATCCGTATCAATCTTTTTTCCGTGCAACTGCAGTCCTTCGTTGTACCCGTATTACCTATCGAGTAATCGGTTAATCAATAATGAATAATAACGAATTAAGAGTCTCTGTCGCCCTGCACCAGCTTCGTACTCGAAATAGCCAATATAGCTGCATATGCTTCGACGAAATAGCCGAGGCAGAAGCGAGAGAGAGAGAGAGAGGAAGAGAGCTCTAAAAGGATAGAGCAGCATCCTTCTCTCGTCCGTGGCACGGGTTGCTGCCTCCCGCAGCTCCGAGCTCCCCGCGAGAGAACCCGCGCGGGGCACCTCGTGTGGCAGGGACGCAGGGAGGGAAACAAGGAGAGAGAGAGAGAGGGAGAAGGGCCCCCGCGCGCGCGTCTCGTGCGTACACACACGCTTCGCAATGGACTCTCTCTCTCTCTCTCTCTCCGTGCGAGTATAAAGCGATGCCCGCGAGGGGTTGGGGGAAGCCGAGGACCAATCGGAGCCGACGCGCGTCTTCGCAGCCTTAACGCCGTCGACTCCCCTTACGCGCGGTGCGGCAACGGGGGGCGAGAGAGATTCGCCTCTCCTCGCCCGGGGACGAGTGTCGGGGATCGTGCGTATATATATACCCGCGATGTACGCAAAGGAGTAGTCCTCCTGGAGTCCTGGTCGCCGAGCCCCGGACGGACGAGGGAGGAGAGAGAGGGCATACCTGGCGCAGCGCGGCATCGATATCTCGCCGTGTTGCTGCTCCTCTGACGCCATTTCACAAAGCTTTGTGTTATATACGTCGACGCGTCCGTCCTCGGCGCGAGAGGAATCCGAGGAATTCACCCGGAGACGGGGAGATTCTTCCTCGGCGACTGCTTTCGCGGATCGAACGAGTTTTATATTCAAATGCGCCGGATATACGTTTGAAATCCGGAAGCTTATTACTGTCTGTCGAAGTTATTTCTTATATATAGCTTAGTTTTTATGTATTCTTATTCCGGTTGATTGCATTAATTCGTTAGCTCGCGCAGAAGAGTAACGCCCGAATGGGGTGCGGCCGAAATTTTACGGATTTTAAGAAAAAATGCAGTCCCGAGAGACGATCCGTAAAGCTTCAAAAGAGAATAGAAATCTGGAAGAGTCAAGTTTTAAATGCAGAATCAGGATAGGACAGCCCGACCCGACGCTAAAGCGGGGAGCGCCGGCCTTACCGGCGAGGATTTGGATCATATATATAGGAGCCTTCTCCGGGAAGGGCTGCGCTGGAAAGCGGACTCGAAGCCCCCTGAGGCAAGGTAGGGTACCGCACCAGTGTAAGAAAATAGGATGGGGCTACTTCCTACTTCACACGGAGGTGGTGGAAGGCCACCCGCTACTGGGCCACACTAGGCTGTAGAGGGAATTTGAAAAAAAAAAAAATAATAATGCTGAATCGAAAAGTATTAATCCACTCCAAAGATTATATAACATTATGTTCATTGGGCAATTTACGTAAAAACACTTTTTTGTACGCCGCAAGTTGAGAATAGCTTCAGAATAACTCGAAAAATATCCATTTGATTTCTTCATATTTCGAAAATAAAATATATCCAAAAGTTCCAACCAAATCCGTACCCGAAAGGTAATATGTTACATTATTGCGAAAAAGAGTGTTTCAGAAATTCTCAGGGTTATGTACGCATATATTTTGTTTATGCGGTAATGAAAGTTTTCGCGATAATACCATGTAAGGAAACATTCATCAATGTTTCTGCGGGTTACGGATTGACTTGAAATTCTGCAAAAAAATCATTCATAGTACAAGAAATAGAGCATGTTTTTTTTTCAATTTTGCTAATAAGAGATTCTAGTAAAATTTGGCTATAAAATTACGACAAAAAATTATTAAACCTACTAAAAAAATTAGTATAAAGTATAGTAATTTTCACCCTGAAACGAAGACTATATCGTGAAAAATCGTGCACCGCCTAACTAATTATGGTTTAAACTGTTATGATTAAAAGATATTGCCTCTTCAGCTCTTCGGTTTTGTAAAATTTTAAATGCCGATGTCTCATATTTCGAGACAATCTTGTAGAATATTTATCCTGCTTTACGTTCTCAAGAAGAATGGTTACGATGTCACTGATTATGTTGCGTTGTATTCGCATACAGCAATAGCAATTCGCAAACCAATTCCCGCTCGTAACGTTTATTGAGGCAAGAAGATATTTGGCGTCGTGCGATGGATGTATATTTATCAGAAGGTGACAGGCGATTTGGCGATAATTGAAAGCGTGTCATCGAGAGACGATGTTTGAGTAAACGTTTACTGAGGAGCATCCGACTACGCTAAAATCGCCCTTATCTTTTATGAGCATCATCGTATTGATGGGTAAAAACAGATTTTAAAGAGAAATAAAACGACGGTTCCATTCTAGTCGGAGGAGGCGATTTTACAACTAAGTCGGTTAAATTGCTTAGTATACAGAAGGGTCCATGTAGTATGACGATAATTTTTCATTGTTAAAGTTTGATAGAATTTAGACGTTATAGATGTGCTGAAAGTGCTAATAATTCTATTACTTTATTAAGTATTAAAACTGTCAATCACAGCAAAAACGCGCGAACACGTACCTGAATAGAATACCTGGCAAATTGGGAATTACATAAAATTCTGTCTTTAAAATAATAGTACATCGGTTAATATCGCGGAGGAAGGTTGACATCGAAGATGATCGAGCTCACGATTTGCTCACGAGAGCGCCTTTGGCGCCTGCGCAAAACGCGAGTGCTCAATATTATCATCATCATCGGAATCTGAAAATGTCACTTCCTCCCTTGCTATAAATCGTAATTTTTTCAGTGCAGCCCCTTTTTTCCACGAAAAATGGACGAGAGATCGGGGCGTTTCGAGTCGTCCGCATGACGATGAAATACACGTGTTATTTACTGCTAAAGTATTATAATTGTTATCCTTGACGCGTGACAGTATTGAGTTTTACTTGTAACCTGCGATTGCAAAATGATTTTTGTCTAAAAAATTACTTCCAAAGGGAAAAAGGCTCATTTATAGATCATGCCGTACGCAGTTCTGCCGTAACCACTAACTTTTCTGTCCGTTTTTATGTCGTCTGTTTAATACTTTTGAAAAATTACGTTATATTTCTTATTTTTCAGGTAAATTATAGTCAAAAGGATATAAAATCCCCTTAAACGATCAAAGTTATCGTGCCCCTCTTTATTCCTGTTCTTTAGACGATAAACCAGGGGATTCTTGCAGTCGTTCGGAACCTATCCCGTACGAATTTACACCAACATCTGAATACCTCAGGCAGCCTCTGGTTAACTTTTCCAAGGTACAAGAACCTAATATCTCGCGTTTCGATTAGAAAGAGAGCCGAGGCTCATACCTGGCGGGGCCTCAACGCAAAGTCGCGCAGAGTTCCTCCGGAGCAGACTCAAGCTCCGCTCATCGACATAACGGGGCCCAGAGCTCTCTCGGGGCCCCATCCCTCTAGCGCTTCGATCGGAGGCAAGCCGATCTCGCGACGTCTACCTAGCACAGCCTCAGGGCGGCCCTCGGAAAAATGGCGATGACGCGTCGCACGCACCGCGCGGTGATCGATCTCTCGAGAGCGGCTTCGGTTCCGACATGTTAGCGCGGCGAACGGCCGGCTGCTCGGTTCCCGCGGAGAGAGGGGGGGTGGGAGGGGGAGTCGGGGCTCGTCGTCCCGCTCGGTCCGACTCGGTCGGCTCCGCTTCCCGGCGGGCGGAGCTTAGGCGGGGTCGATATCTCGGC
The DNA here is from genome assembly GCA_900474335.1 of Ormyrus nitidulus. Classification (NCBI taxonomy): domain Eukaryota; kingdom Metazoa; phylum Arthropoda; class Insecta; order Hymenoptera; family Ormyridae; genus Ormyrus; species Ormyrus nitidulus. Next base: position 26,612 of record UCOL01000019.1, on the reverse strand, counting down.
TCTCGGCGCTCGCTCTCTCGCTCTCCGTCGCTGCCGCGGCGCTCTCTGTCGCTTCGCCGTCGGCGCCGCCGCCGCCGCCGCCGCCGTCCGTCGCCACCGTCGGCCCGCTACGCGAGCGAGCGAGCGAGAGAGAGAGAGAGAGAGAGAGGAGCAGAGAGACAGACAACAGATAGCCAGCGAGCGAGCGCGCGAGCGAACGAGCCGTCTCGGGCTAGTTCAGGCCGACCCGCGGCCTTCTCTTCCCGGACTCGCGGCCTCTCCTTCTGCCCTGGGACGAGCAGCCGACGGAGCAGAGCCCCACCGGGAGTCGGCCCAGCGGAGCAGCCGCCCCCCGTGACAGCTACCCGCACACCCGGAGCGACGCAGCCAGTGGGAGCGAGAAGGTGCGTCCCTAAGCTGAGTGTAAGAGAGAGAGAGAGAGAGAGAGCGAGCGGGCGTCGTTGCCAGATATGTCGGACGGTGAAACGTTGCCAAGTAGCGGCGTTGCCGCTTCCTCGCTCGGGTTATCGCTGCTCCTCGTCGATGTGGAGCGGCAGTGTAGCGACGCCGTTTAGAGCTCTGCAGCACGCGCGCGCGAGAGAGAGAAAGAGAGAGAGAGCGTCCTTGCCACGTCCTCGGCTCTACTGCGTTCTCCCTCTCGCGGGGCTGATTATCCCGAGTCGAGAGAGAGAGAGAGAGAACCGCGACCGGTAGGCTATATACGAGCGGCGAGGCGCTGCTTTGTGTCAGTGGGTGCGCGCACGCACGCATGCGTGTGAGTGCGGGAGCGCGATAATGACTCTATAGATGCCGATGATGGGAATACGAGCGGAGCACGCGCCTTCGCCCGCCGCCGCCACTGCATCGCGCACGTAAGCAAAGACGACTCTCTCTCTCTCTCTCATACCATATACCACCTCGCGAGTGTGTGTGTATCTCTTTCTCCGTCTCGCTCCGACGCACGTGACTTTTAAATGCCCGGCGGAGTCGAGTAGGCACAGGCTCCCGAATTATTTTTGCGCGGTTTTCCTTTTGCTCGGTGTACTCGTAACTAGCTCTTCGGCGCGAACGAGCGTCCCGTGTCATGCTTTTCTGCCCACGGGACATTGATTTTTAGGTAGGCTGCTTTTGGTGTCACGTGCAAATTATTTTTTTTGCATTTTTTTTTAACTTTTCTCGCGGTCGGTTGAACTTCTTAGTAATTCTATTTCCACAGATTTTGTGTATCCGATTGTTTTTAATTCACGCGAGTAAACAACTGTTGCAATATTTTTATTTAGTAATAACTGGAATTTTAGCCAGAAATGCACGGGAAGAGCAGGTCACTTTATAGGTTATAATCGGAAAAGTAAAGCCAGACAATGTTAATTACTCTTCAAGTTAGTTAACGGTTCGACAAGTTTTGAAAACAAAACGTCAATTTTGAAAAAAAAAAAATGAATGCACTTGCAAAGAAACCTGACGGTTCGATCGAGGAAAAAGAGGAAGCATCTACGCGCAGGGTCCCATTCTCAATGAAAACAAACACTTGCCGCACCGGCGGGAGTCCGAGTGTATATATACATATATATGTATATAGAAAAAAGACGGCGCGCAATTGACGGAGTGCTCGTCGCTCTCGAACATCTGTTCGGAGCGACGGTGCTCCGACGAGGAGTGGGTGGGTTGCACGTACACGCAGCATCGCTCGATAATATCCGGCGCGCGCCAGTCGCTCTTTTCATCCGAGGATGTTGATCAATTCACTGCCGCCAAATCACGCGAGAGATACGCTCGCGCCGTACATTGTAAAGCCGCGCCGAGCAAGTGCGCCAAGAGGAGGCCGCGGGTTTCTCTTTCGTAACGCTCCCCGTTCTCTCTCTCTCTCCGCGTTGTACGTGCTTTTTTTTTTTTTTGTACCTCGGGCAGGCTTTTTCATCCGCGCGCGAGAAACCGCCGAGCGTGTACACACTGGCAGCTACGTGCCTTTTTAACGAGACTACGAAATTCGAGACTCGGCTCGGAGTGAAGTGAAGTGAAGAGTGGGGAAAGAGTTGTTTTTCCAGGGCCAGGAAGGAAGGCGGCATGGCGCAGCAGAGGCAGGAGCAGCCGGCCGGTGAAGTCTGCGGCGGGAAGGAGCCCACAGGCCGGGAGCGAGAAAAGCCCCTCGTCAAGGACCTGAACGAGCACATCGTCTGTCCGCTCTGCCGCGGATACCTCATCGACGCGACGACCCTCGTCGAGTGCCTGCATTCTTGTTAGTATAACGCATCTAAACACCTGCTGCTGCTACTGCTGACCGAACTGCCTTTACCCGCGCTTTACTGCCTCGCACTTTTTCTCCTCTTCCCCCCTCTATCTCTCTCTCTCTCTCTCTCCTTCCTCTCCTTGCTTTCTTCTTCTGCGCCTGGATAAACTGTCCCTGAATTTAAATGCGATTTGCACTGCTCGCTCGACCCAAGGTCACCCAACGGTAAACACTCTCCTCCCGCGCGAATTAGCTTGCCTTAACGATGTTTCGCGGAGAATAAAAAAAAGAGATGGCTCGGTAAAGAGAACGATCCCCCCCGATGAATTATTGTTGACAGTTTGCCGAGGCTGCATAGTCCGGCGCTTGAACGGCGGCCCGAGAACCTGTCCGGTGTGCAGCGCGTCGGCGCTCGCTCCCCTCGTCCCGGACATCGGTCTGCAGCGACTCGTCTACCTGGTCGTGCCGAGCCTCTTCAGGACCGAGCAGGAGAGGCGACGACACTTTCAGCAGGACAATCCGCAGTGCGCGAACCTGAATCAGCCGCCGATCGGCGCACCCGAGCTCAGCTTCGACGAGCTCGTCAGCCTGAGCCTCTGCGAGCTGGAAGCGAAGAGCAGCGAGGGCTCGACGAGGTATCTCAAGTGTCCGGCCGGCGTCACCGTCAGGCACCTCCTCAGGCTGCTCATGCTCAAGAGGGGCTGGGACGATACCGACGAGACGTATCGGAACAGCAAGATCGAGATGCTGTACGAGGTCAGGGGATCGAAGAACGACATGGAGGTGCTCGATCCCTCTTGGACGCTTATGGATTTGGCCTGCATTTTCGAGTGGAAGAGAGTGAGCATCTATTTATTTGTATTGAACGTTTAAGCATTTAGAGTTTTATTTTTCTCTCTCTTTATTTTCGTCGTGTAAAACAATAAAGGAACCCCCTCATTTTTAAAATCATTATTGTTCAAGTAACCCAATAACGCGAGTTCCTTTGGGTTTTTCATTTCCAGGAAGCTCCAATGAAGCTTCTGTATCGCATTATTCGCGTAGACGAGCTGCCGACGAAGCAGACATCGAGCAACTGCGACAATAGCCTGAGCCTGAGCAACAGTAGCTCCCTCGATAGCGGCAACAACGACGCGAATAATCAAGCCATCGAAAACATTCAGAGGCCGCCTACACCGCCTCCCAGTCCCAAGCCAGCGATATCGCGCACCACTCCCGCCACGACCGTCGTCGATCAGTACTCGAAAGACCTGAAACCGCGCTGCGAGGTCACGCCGGTGATGCGTGCTCCAGATCCCCCGATAGACGACAAGCGAAAACTGTCGAAACTGGAGCACCCGCACAAGCGCAAAAAGCGTCGGAACAAACGGGTTATCGCCGAAATTACAACGACTCCTCGAGAGGATCTGCTGAAGCTGAAAGTCAGATTGACCCCGGTTCCAGCTAGGGTTACGTCCAGTACCAGCGGGGGTAGTCAAACGAAGGATAAGCTTTTACAGATGCGCACGGCGCGCAAGGAGAAAACGAAAAGCGGTCATTCGCAGAAGCACAAGCCTCCCAAGGAAAGGAAGATGATCGAGGACGAGAAGAGCCTCTCGGAGAGAAAAGAGTTTACAGTAGTGCAAGAAGCAGTTATCGTGCCCGATAAACTTGTCGAGGTGAGTGAGAAGAGCTCGGAGCCCGTTGCCCCTCCTGAGAGCAGTACGCCGGAGAAAGAAGAGTCGCCGAAGAACGAGGAGGTGCTTCGCAGACTGGGACTGGTAGCAATCGCCGAAGCCAACAAAAGCAAGCAGGAGAGAAACAAGAGTCCCGCTCAGTCTGCCACTGACAAGAGTGACCCGGCCGTGGAGCGAGAAAAGTTGGAGAAACAGCTTCGGGAAAGCAAAGCAAACCGCGTTCGCAGTCTGCTGGCTGAAAAACAGATGCGAGACACCCTCAAAAGTATCATGTCAAGCTCCCAGGAGGTGGCCGCTGCAGCGTCGCCGACGCCCTCCAGCAACTCGGCATCTTCCACATCCAGAAGCGGTACTCCCACGACCAACAGTGTAAAAAGAAAAGAGCCCCCGCCGCTGACACCTTTGCGTAGCGCTAAACGACCTAACGTCACCTTTTCACTCAACACCTTTACGATCGGGAAGCATGATTCACCACTGGATCTCAGCAGCGCTAAGGATAAAGTTCTGGATCTGTCGTCGGGTGTCTCAGACGTGGTTCTGAACAAGGGCAACTCCGAGGAGAAGCAACCGGTGGGCATCCTTCGAAACAACAGACCTCAACCGGTGAAAGAGGAACAGCAGGTCAGAAAGACGCAGGATACGAATCTAAGGACTCTGTCGGACGCCGCGGTTTCGTTATTGAGTGATCGGAGTATAGTTCAATTAGATAAATCCAAGCTGTCTCAGAACTTTATAGGTGTCCCGGGACCTGGAGGATCAACCGTGGCTGGAAAAGTGGCACTCCGCGTACCTCAGCCTCATCAACGAATCTCGAATTTCGGGTTGAAAATCAAGCCCAATATCGGCGTCAGGCACATACCCAATCCACAGGCGGTCGTTGCTTCCCAGTACCGGAATCAGAGGACCGGATATTACAATGTTAACCACCAACCTCCATAAGTATGACTTTGCATTTATCAGTGCTTTTATTCCTTTCTCCCTTCTTCTTCCTTGTAGGGGATTTATGCGTATGAGTATCGGTTTCGTGATCGATTATTCAACTGTATTTCAAACACTCGCGTGACGTTCTTTTACTGCTCTTTTAGTTTGGGGTGTTATCGAGTGATTTTTGATAGGATGTCGATGAACTAGTATATTAGTATGTGCAATATAGAGCATTAGTAGCGAGATGATATTTGTGTAATTATTTGGCGTGTCGATTTTGAATCCAACTATTTCTGGTGAATGCGTATTTAACGAGAGACAGAGACGATATTTTCTATATAAACATTTGAACTGATTCAATTTTCAATATAATTGCAAATTAGGAGGTTCAATTTTATAGAGTCGTTTCATTTTTATTCAAGCAGGTAGTATGAACAAAGGTCAATTTTTGACTTTTTTATCGCAGTATGTCACAGTTTTCATCAATATTTTTTTAAAGATACCAACTTTTGATGAATCAGTTTTAAACAGTATTTGCTCAGATGAGTTTGAATGCCTAATATATTTATTAATAAAAGTTTTTAATGTTTATTGCCACTTAATGTAACAAGCTCTACATTTTCTAGCAGTAATGATCAAAAATGACTTGTTAAGTGTAAAATATTAGCCTAGTTAAAAGTCTAAGGTGAATTAATGTGGACTAGGTTCAATAACTAGAATCGCTAAAATCAATTATTATAACAATTTATTATACAAATTGATGAATACTGTAACATATTTACCCATAAAAAAAAAGTAAAAATGTCAACCTATAGATAATACGTATAATTGTAAGTCATGGGACTTCTATAGATAAGATTTTATAAGGGGTGTTGGGATAATTTGAATAAATCGTGATATAAGCATCGTCAAACTATGAATATGTCACAAAACACGTCTCGGAGGCTAGCTGTAAACTACGATAAGATAAGTTACGCTGTGTAAAGGAAAAAATTATAAATAATAACGAAAAAACCAAAAACAGTTTTACGAAAATGCGGCAGATATGCACTGGAGGGTTTACATTGCAAAAGGAGAAAGAGGCCAGGTTGTAAAAGTCATGCGTTTACTACACATAAGGAGAGATCGACTTGATTACACTGTACAATAAAACGAATACCGCTACGTACTGCAGCAGCGCTCGACCAACAACTATATTTGCTACCTTGTTCCTAGAAATTGAATAGTTCCTCGCGAATAAAACATAAAAAAAAGGACAAATCTTACCTTTGGACAAGGCTCGTTTCCGACGAGAATTTATTTTGCAAAGCACAAATTTCCCTCCAGGCATATCTGGAAAAAAATCGTCGTTTGACGAAACGTGACTGACGCTTCGTCGACGATTCGAGATAAATAAATACCGAGGGAAAAGAACCAATAACAGTAGAGCATTGAATTATTACTCGATGTTTTTACGCTCTTCTGGGAGTTATCATATCCTACGTATAACCGTGTCAGATGCAGGTAATGATTTAGCGTCTAAGTGATAAGTAGATGTATGTAGACAGGCAAAACGTTTGTAGCAGAAGCAGCGAGAAGATCGACACTGTTCGAGCAGAAGCATGCTTGTGCATTTTATTTTGAAAAATCGACTTTCCTTCTGTTAAGAGAAAAGCAAACTAAGTCAAAATTAGCTGATAAAGTCAAAACAACTGTTAGAAATTATTATTTATATTTAACGAGTCGTGAGTTGTCGATCTTATCATTGTAATCGCTGCGACCTAAAAAAACAAAAAACGAGTTACTCCTCAGAGATGCCAAAGAGTAAGGAGAAAAATAAAAGAAAACGTGCAATGTTTAGTGCAATTTTACTACCGTCGTTGGGGATTGGACTTGATCGATTGAACTGCGAGGTGAAACCGTTGGAGGCGAAAAAAAAATTAATTAACTCCGTCGATATCAAAGATCAGTTGGACCAATCGTTATTTTATTTTATTTTTTTTGTTAGTAATAATCATTAACGCTATTTCTTAGCAGAAAAGAAAATTTCGTGTTCAACGTTTCTTTACGATAAAGTGCAATATCAATTTTCGTAACTTTATGGAGGCTAAAACCAAAAAATTGAAAAAAAAAACATGCATCCTAAAAAAACTGTCTCTTCTCGAACGCTGAATTATTAATATATTATTATAATTGCAGTGATTTTGTCCTTTTATTAGTTTATTATGTATATACATACATAGATAGTTTACCAAAGTCATTGCAGTAATCATAGCTGTGCACAATTTATTTTTATAATATTTCTAAATAAATATTAATATATTATTACTATACTTCTTACACTTTTTTTCTTTGGCAAAAACGTGTTTCGTCAACTTACAAAGACTAAGTGTACGTTGATTGATTGCGGTAAATAATTACGAGTGCAATCTGTTAGAATATTCAGTTGATTGTAAAAAAAAAAAAAAAAAAAAACAATAAGAACTGCCCACACGAGGGAAAGGTATTTTACCTTTCTGGTTTATAAACAAACCCATCGATTGTATAGACTGATCACGTTCGTAATGTGCGTCCTTACAGTGTATAGATTAACGAGGACCTTCGAGTCCTTACAAAATCATCGCCTATTAAAAATCAAAAGAGCTAGCATCATTTTTCGTATCGAAGTCTTTTACACTTGAAAATTGATATTTCCATTTTAATTTCTGAATATCGATAAAGAATCAATATGCATATACGTAGTATGTAATAACGCATTATAATTTTACATGTAAGCAGTAAACGTGTTCTTCTGAGTTGAATTCACTTTTCGGATGTGCTGCAGTGTCGTGACTGTGTAATGAAAAACTTAGTTCACCCTCATAAAAAAAAAATGGAAGTTTAAAAAATACATCGATGTGAAATAATCCCTGAGCTTCCGTCGTGTAATAAATGAATAAAAAAACCAAATCTGTTGTGTATAAAAATGATTATTAAAGAAAAAGTACATAATGGTATTTTTTTTTTTTTTTTTTTTTTTGTTGAAAAATTAATAGAGAAGTTTACTTTTTGTTTTATCTTATTTATATTAATATATTAGTTTAAATAATTTAATTGAACCATTAATAGTACAATTTTCTTTTTCGAGATTAATTGGTAGTTTCTAAGAATAAACTAACAAGTGTAATCGCGAAAGATCATTATTGTCAATCGATCAAGGTTATTATAATCGTCGAACGAACATAAGATCGTCGTCTTTTGTCGTTTCTGCGGATATTATGCATTGTTGTCTATTGCAACACGTGTTAAAGTATAATAAATAAATGTATAGAATGTGAGTCAGTTTTATTTGTTATTGGGATTAGTTACTATACCACTTATTTTTGTCCATTTTCTTCATTGTTATGTTTTACCTACTGCGTACCTTGCGATCTCTGTACTACACAATGATTAATCATTAATAAATATTCTCTTCACATGTACTTGACGTTATATTTATTTATCATCGTCTAATTAATAATTACCCCATTCCACTTCCCGTTGAGTTGACATGAAATTCAATATTAAGTTAAGTTCTTAATTTAAAATTGTTATTATTTTATTAAATGGCTGTCGATAATACTGAATAAAGATTTAGATCGCGTTGAGCGAACATTTTCATGTTTATTTATTTCAAAGAAATTTTACGACGTCAAAAAAATTGCAAACCTGAGATTTTTCATCGAAATCATTTATATAATTTAGCACGAAAAAAAAACGAACAGACGCCTTTTAATTTCCCGCGTGAGAATTGAATTTTTCAATATTTCGCATATCCTCGGAGAAGAATAATGATCCGGCGCCGAAAACGCGATAAAGCAAGCGCCGAAGATCCGAGATTGGTTCGCGCTCCGTCTTATCATTTGCATTGCGAGCGTAGAGTATTCGGCGGCTGGATCGCTCGGAGCGATGAACCCCGAGAAACGGAGACAGAAAGAGAACGAAGAAGAGAGAAACAGAGAGAGAGAAGGCGAGGAATTTTCTCGGAACAAGCCCAGACTGATTTATCCTGCAATTATCGATCTGGCCGCGCCAGTCGCTCTCTCTCTCCCTCTCTCTCTCTCTCTCTCTCTCTCTCTCTCTGCCGTAAGTACATTTCTTCGAGAGGCCACGCTGCGTGGAAGCACGCAAAGTGCAGGAGGCTTGCGCATGCGCCTGCGCAGCGTCCGCGCGCTGCACGATCGTGCACGTCGGCGAGAGAGAGAGAGAGAGAGAGAGAGAGCAGCAACAGCAGCCGCGAGAGCGTAGTGTGCGAGTAGTTATATAGCGCACAGCCCCGCGGGAGCCGAGAGGCTTATCAGGACTATCCCCGAATCGGATCCCCCCCCCCCGCGACGCCGCCTGACGATGCGTGTATTATACAGTCCCCCGCGCCGAGGAACGTATTATATTCCTCGCTCTCTCTCTCTCTCTCTCTCTCGCGAAGAGTGTCTGATGGCCTTGGCGACGCGACGACGATGGCCGCGCGCGCTCGAGCGCCGAGCTCATTTCGGCTATTTGCGGACGGGCTGAGAAAGAGAGAGAAAAGGACCGAGCTAGGAGGGGACGCGAGGCGAGGCTTGATAACGGCGGACACTATACGCGGCAAACCTGATCCCTTATCTCCTCGTCTTCGGTTTTTGGCGCGTGCCAAATGCGCGCTTTGTTTGTCGTTCTTCGTTGCGAGGGCGTCTTGCGAGTCGGGGCTCTCTGAATTTCGTGGGTGTCTGGTGGTTTTAAAACGGAGCGCGAGTCCGCCACGAGGCGGAGGGCAATCGAGATGCTTATATACGGGCAGGGCGTAATGAGGTTTATTTAAAATGGTTATCTGCTCGCTTTCGAGCTGCTCGAGTGACTAATTCGGGAGAAATCGAGGATGAGTTTAAATGCTCTTCGGACACGTCGGGTAGACAATTTTTTCTCGCAGGCAACGCCTCTAAAACCTATTTATTTATATAGTTAGGGAAAGCAAGTGAAGAAAAAGATCGTATTGAAGAAGAGTGCAATAGCAGGGTATTAAATAACAGTTAAATGTTACGTAAAACGCTTTATTCAAGCTACTCTAAGTTTGTCGGATATTAACAGCATGTGACTAATGACTTTTTAACAGGGGATGTGTAACTGCATCCCCTATATTAAAAATAATCCAGCGCCGCTGTCCAGTAGATGAATTCTGATGGATTCCAGCCGAAATCCACCTTACCCAGCTGGATATGTTAGAGAGTCCGTTGATTCGCGACAGTTTTCGCGCTTTCTAGTATAACCGTGGATCAGCAATGCGCGTCATCAAAATGCCACTTTTAAATAAATTTTTAAACGCACGAGCGCCCGACGGATTTGCGGAGCGAAATACGAGAGTCGAGGTTCGAGCAAAGACGCAATCATTTAGCGCAAGACTTTGAATACAAACGAACGCGCAAAGTAACCAAATCATCAAAATAGAAAAGCTTATATACGTCCAATTTCGCGCGCGTTTGCCAGGGGGATTTTCCTGCCCGCTTTTGCGGGCAGTGCAGAGAGAGAGTCAAAGAACTCTGGCGTGACCGAGCGCGGCTCGAAAGAAAGGAGCGAGAAAAAATAATGACACGCCAGGCGAACGCGGACGCCAGATGGCGACAAATGCATCTGGCTCGCGGTGTACATTATTCCTTCCGACCGTTCCGCGGGCGAACCTCCTCCACGAGAAACGAGCACCTCACCCGAGAGCCGCGCCAACGTTCGGTAAAGAGTCTCTCCGTCGTTGCGGCGCGACTCCGCGGATTTACGTCATCTCGATCTCGCGCTTTTCGCCGTATACCGATTTACACGGCGCTCGACCGAAACCGGACGCGCAGCCCGGTCGCTTCCTCGCGGCGACGGCGATGATTAATTATTTTCGTCGATCCAACGCACCGGGCTAAGAGAGACACCGGGAGAGCGACTTTCGCCTCGGCCCCGGGACGGGGGGCGTGGCGGAACGGCGTCCGTCAAGATGGCCGTGGGTTGCGCCCCGAGGAGCCGCGGCCCCGCCCACGAACGCAGCTGCCCTTTGCGCACGAAGGGGGCGGGGCCTCCGCGCTTTCGCCTTGAGATCGCTGCGCTCGAAGGCGATTTCGCAATTGTCGCGGTATAGTCGCGGCGATTTTCGATTGAGAAATCAGTGGAGGAATTTGATCGGGGTTATCGGTGAGCTTTTGGGAAGTTAGCTTTTTCTTTTCTTGCGGGATATTTCACGTTTCTTGCGCTCTTGATGGCGCTCTGGCTTTGGTTAATTAACTGGTTTATTGAGATTCGGAGGAGATTGGCGACGTCGGTATTAGTCATTTTTTAAACTGATAGGGCTACATTTAGTTTTGCAAGTTGTGTGCTTACCACTACTGGTTTATGCTTTTATTACTGAAAAAACCTTTAAACGGCCATTTCGTTTTCGTTGAATCTCCTGCGCCCGAAAACTGATTTAGCTCATTACTTAACGTAGATGCAAGTGCTAGGCAATAATGATGTCATCGACGATATCATTTTTGGAATTCAGTGCGCATTTGTTTCGAATTACTTTAATTTAACGCACTTGATCTTATTAAATTAAAAATAGTATCTTTTCTATCAGAAAATAAGCTTCTTTCTTTACATAATCTCTGATTTAATGCTACACCAAAATAAATGAATGATTTTTAATCAATATAACGGCGATTACGTCCACAATTAAATTAGAAGCTCACAAAAAAGCCAAGACTTTACTTCATCCGTCAAATGATTCGAGCCCAGTTTCGACCCTCCGCGAGCAAAGGGAGGGAAATAAAGGCACACGAGAGGCGTCTCGCAAGTCTTCTCGACTCGAAGGTCTCTGCGAAGTTCAAGATGAGAATTCTCCTCGTCTCGAGCATCGTCGGCACCTGCCGCCTTTGAAGCTCGGCCCGCACTCCCGCAGGCCACCGAGAGAGCCAACGCGCAATCGGCGCATGCGCCATATAACTTCACTCGAGGCAACTTCGAGGTCGATACCATCGCTTGGGGACGCCTCGCGACGGAATACATCACTCGCTGACGGCCATCATCCTCTGCTTCGCCGCGCTGTGCTTTTGTGCAGATCCTTATGTTATCTCTGCTTTTTCAATGATGCTCGGCTTTTTGCGAAACTATAAAAATGTATCTTTATTGCTGAATGTCGAAAGGTAGCGTTTTTAATGGGGCTAAAAGTTTTGCTTCGTCGAAGGTTAATGTACGAAGGCTGGCTGAAATTCAAGAGATTGAAGGGGGAAGTCGCAGGAGACGCGCGCGATGACGCAGTGACCAACGTCACTCAGATTCTACTGAGGGGATCAGGGGACTATAGATGGACACTCGGCAGCCGCACTTTCAAAGCGCAGATTCTTCGTATTAAACCTGTTCAAAATTATCGATTTGACATTGCACGTAATATGTGCATACAATATAACTATATAATATAGAAAACTTTTAAATAAAAGGCAAGGATTTTCACAAATTATGCTAAGCAAATTCTCAGAAGTGCGTTAAATTACACGTTTCTCTTTGTTCTAATGTCATTTGCGTTTTTAAACCACAGCTGCATCATCTGTGCGGAGGCTTGCAAAGTAACATAAAAAACAGGCTCGTTTGCAAAAATAAAAAAATTATACAGCCTCGTGAAAAACCGATCATCCTTTGCAAACTGTTGGATATACGAATTATCTAAGCCACTTCCATTTATAGATTTTCGCAGCTCGCTCCTGCCGATGCAATAACAGGAATATTTGCATTCGAATTACGCTGCTTTTTCCGCGCTCGCGATTACGAACAATCGAGCCGCGCGCAGGGCGCGCGAGTAATGCATTATAAATTCCGCCTATTGTTATGCCGCCAAGAATTACGCGATACGGCACAGTCAGATGATCGGGCTCTTTTATGCGTATGGAAAACAAATCGAATTATTGCCGGTGCATAAAAATGAGCCTTCTGTCCGCGTATGCAATAAGTAATTCATTTCTGACCTCTCGTGCAAATGAGAATCATTCGCTCTTCGGTATTCAGAACTCTTCGAGCTTTTTTGTTTAATTTTTCATCTCTTGTGCATTGTAATAAAAACTCAATTAAAGCTTGGATATGTAAGTAATTATTTTTAGAAAATAGAAAAATGATAGATATTCGATTTTGCGAAGTAAAAAGTTTTATCATTTCATCATATAAGAGTATTGTAGATAAGAAATGAAACATTAAGTGTAAAAAATAAAACTCACGATGTACTGGCGTTTACATGTTAAAAATGGGATCCTTCAAACAAATTTAGTTTTATATTAAAAAATTATATATTTTTTTTATTACTTATTGATAATATAATTAAACAACTTACCTACGTAAGAACGCAGTAAATGATAAAAGTTTCATTACCTACGAAAGTTTCATCATACGATACATTAATCCACTGTGCCAGCAAGTGTGGATTTGTGCTGACATCTATTGGAATTCTCTGCAGTATACTTTCAAAAAAGTAAAGCAAATGCGCTCGCGGCGGGCCAAGCAAAAAGCGTCCAACCGGTACGTATATACTTTCATGTGTTTATATTTTACTATCTATTACAATAATTATCATGAGATTTATTTAAGATTTTACAATATTTTACTGAATTGAAATAGTAAGACGTAAAAAGAACATTGAAGTACAATTTCATGATATTGCAGTAAATCAAAGAACTTGAGTCAATGAGTGTCTTATAGGTTATAAAAGTGAAAATAAATACACGTTTTACTGATTTTTACAGTTTATATTGTAAGAAACATTAAAAATGGATCCCGACTTCTATGATGAATTCGGAAACTACATTGGCCCTGAATTGGCCTCTGATAGTGAAGAAGAAAATGAGTATGGAAATGCTGGAGAAGACATGGAGGATAGGGAACGATCCGATGAAGAAATGGAGGAAGACAAGGATGAGTCCCGAGAAAATATGGAAACAAATTCTATGGCTGTTGTACTCCATGAAGATAAAAGATACTATCCCAGTGCTTTAGAAGTCTATGGCCCAGAGGCAAATATATAATATTAAACATTTTTACTACTCAATTATTATTTATAATTAATAATATTCATTTATTTATGATATTAACAGGTAGAAACTTTAGTGCAAGAAGAAGATGCTCAGCCACTTGATAAACCGTTAATTGCACCAACAAGAAGAGCCAAGTTTCAAATTAAACAGCAAGAACTTCCAGAAACTACTTACAATATCGATTATTTAGCAGACTTGATGGATTGTCCCGATTTGATACGTAATGTCGTATTGTTGGGTCATTTGCATCATGGAAAAACTACTTTAGTAGATTGTTTAATTAGACAAACTCATCCTCATATGCATTCTGTAACTGATGAAAAACCTTTGAGGTAAGTATTTTTACAGCAATTCATATTGATTTAAGAAAAACTCAAAATATTGTTAAAAATTTATTCTTTTAGGTATACTGATACGTTATTTACTGAGCAGCAACGTGGTGTTTCTACAAAAGCAGTACCAGTTTCTCTTGTATTACCAGATGTCAAATCAAAATCTTATCTTTTAAATATTTTTGATACTCCAGGTCATGTTAATTTTTCTGATGAAGCCACTGCTGCTATCCGCTTGTCAGATGGAGCAATTTTAATGATTGATGCTGCAGAAGGTGTTATGTTGAATACAGAAAGATTGCTGAAACATGCCCTTCAAGAAAAATTAGCATTAACAGTCTGCATCAATAAAATTGACCGACTTGTTCTAGAACTGAAATTGCCACCACTTGACGCTTATTACAAATTGCGGCATATTATTGAAGAAGTAAATGGATTGATTTCTTTACATTCAGATACTGAAAATCCTCAGTTTGTATCACCTGCTCTAGGAAATGTATGTTTTGCAAGTTCAGAATACAATGTTTGTTTCACTTTAAAGTCGTTTGCTGCTTTATATGGTAAAGATTATCCAGGATTGAATGTAAATGAGTTTGCAAAAAGATTATGGGGCGATGTTTACTTTAATTCTAAAACACGGAAGTTTACCAAAAAGCCACCTCATAATACCGCACAAAGGAGTTTTATTGAATTTATTTTAGAACCATTGTATAAAATATTTGCCCAAGTTGTAGGTGACGTGGATACAACTTTACCCGAAGGTGCATAAAGTTTTTTTTGCATTATATTTATAGCAAAACTTTTATTTTGATTAATACAATTAATTTTTTTTACAGTATTGGACGAGTTGGGAATACGTATGACATCAGAAGAAATGAAAATGAATATTAGACCATTGCTTAGGCTTGTTTGCACTAGATTTTTAGGAGATATGTGTGGTTTTGTTGATATGTGTGTTGCCCATATACCAAACCCTAAAGCTAATGCTTTAAATAAAGTATCTCACATATACACAGGACCTGTAGATTCTCCTTTGGCCCAAGACATGACTGATTGTAACCCGGATGTAAGTTGATTAATATTTATTTGGAAACAAAGATTAAATTTATTTTATTTGAAATGTAAGAATTTACTCTCATTTATAGGGGAGACTCATGATTCACAGTACAAAAATGTACCCAACAGAGGATTGCACTCTTTTCGTTGTTCTTGGTCGAGTAATGTCAGGCACCTTAAATGCAGGTGAAAGAGTCCGCGTTCTAGGTGAGGCTTACACGCGACAGGACGAAGAAGACTCCCGTGTTCTCACAGTCGGTCGTCTTTGGATATCAGAGGCTCGTTACAATATAGAACTGAGCATGGTACCAGCTGGTAACTGGGTTTTGATTGAAGGAATTGATAGATCCATCGTCAAAACCAGCACTATCACCGATTTAACTGAATCAGACGACTTGTACATTTTCCGACCTTTAAAGTTCAATACACAAAGTATTATTAAAATTGCTGTTGAACCGGTTAATCCGTCCGAGTTGCCAAAAATGTTGGACGGCTTACGTAAAGTCAATAAAAGTTATCCTTTATTAGGCACGAGAGTAGAAGAAAGTGGCGAACACGTGGTCCTTGGTACTGGTGAATTATATCTAGATTGTGCTATGCATGATTTGCGCAGGATGTATTCCGAGATTGACATCAAAGTGGCTGATCCTGTAGTAGCCTTTGCCGAAACGGTCGTGGAAACAAGTTCCTTAAAATGTTTTGCTGAGACGCCAAATAAAAGAAACAAGCTAACTATGATTGCCGAACCGTTGGAAAGAGGTTTAGCAGAGGATATAGAGGCTGAGCAAGTAAAAATTACGTGGAACAAGTAAGTTTTTGTCATATTATTTAAAAAAAAAATGCTCTAATAAAAAAGTCATATGAGTTTTATAAAAATAAACTCTTTTGTCGCTTTGACACAAGCAAAGAATAAATTTTATTTTCTACCCGTAGGAAAAAACTGGGAGAGTTTTTCCAGCAAAAATACGATTGGGATCTTCTGGCTGCCCGAAGCATTTGGGCTTTCGGTCCGGACGCGACCGGGCCGAATATTTTAGTCGACGACACCCTACCCTCGGAGGTAGATAAATCACTGCTGAATAGCGCTCGCGAAGCCATAATTCAGGGCTTCCAGTGGGGAACTCGAGAGGGGCCTCTGTGCGAGGAACCTATTAGGAACGTGAAATTCAAAATTCTCGACGCCGTCATTGCGCAAGAACCCCTTCATCGCGGAGGTAAGCCTTTATTACATTCCATCGATTCTTTTCCGTGATTTGCAGTTTTATTACGAGACCGTCTCTTCTTTTTTCTCTCGGACTTGTTTCGTGAGTGGGACTTTAGAGATTGACTTTACCGACTGTTTCCAAAACAGATTTATTAATACGCGGACATTAATCTTGCTCAAATTTAAGAATAGAAAGAAAGTTTTTTTTAGAAAATTTAAAGCGGCTGATAAAAGTCTACCAGGACTACTAAGTCTATTACTTTTTTATTTTTATGTCCTAAATATTTGTTTATTTTCAAGTGAAATTGAAAATTAATTTATGAATAAATGTCTCTTGTTTAGGTGGTCAAATTATTCCCACTGCTAGACGAGTAGCTTATTCAGCTTTCCTTATGGCGACCCCTCGTCTTATGGAACCCTACCTCTTCGTTGAAGTTCAAGCACCAGCTGATTGCGTATCCGCAGTGTACACAGTGTTAGCCAAACGTCGTGGTCATGTCACACAGGACGCTCCGGTACCTGGCAGTCCTTTGTACACAATAAAAGCTTTCATCCCCGCTATCGACAGTTTCGGCTTCGAGACAGATCTTCGAACGCATACTCAGGGTCAGGCCTTTTGCCTGTCAGTCTTCCATCACTGGCAAATTGTGCCCGGTGATCCTCTCGATAAGAGTATTACCATTAGGCCTTTGGAGCCTCAGCCAGCGACGCATTTGGCTAGAGAGTTTATGTTGAAAACGAGAAGAAGGAAAGGATTGTCCGAGGACGTGTCCATCAACAAATTCTTCGATGATCCTATGTTGCTCGAGCTCGCCCGTCAAGATGTACTTCTCAACTACCCCCTGTAAAGCAATGAACTGCATGTGTGGATTTGTCTGCGTGAAGCTATGAGTGAATACTTATGTTTGCAAGAGGATCAACTGACTTGTTAGTAAAATAATTTAATATTTTGATTTATATATAAGACATATAGATAAATTAGCGTCGTCATCCAATGACGTTCTACTCTATAACAATGATGTAAGTTACAAATTTATAAAATTTCGTAAATCTTTTTTTTAATATTCTAGAATGTTATTAAGAGAAATTTTGTAATTAATAAAAAAAATTTCTCTTAAAAACTCAAGGAGAATTTTGAAAAAGTATTAAGGATTTTAAATTTGAAACAATTCAGGATTGTATTTTGCGAATTAGAATTCCATAAGTTTTTAATTAAATGAACCAAATATATATTTGTAAAAAGGTAAAGCGAAAATAAAAGTTTAATACTAAAGAGGATAAAAGAGGAGTATGTAATCATCATTCTTTCTCGAGGCGATAAGAGCGGCACTATAAAACCAAAGGTATAGCATTTCCTTATCTTCCTTCGAACGACTTTCGCGCGCGCCGCATCAGCATCCGTCTTTCTCCGGGGCCCGGTTTCTCGAGCCGAGTCTCTCGTGCACGTCGTAGGACGTGCAGCCATTTCCGTCGTCAAAATCACTCTCTCGGCAAAGGGGGCGGCCCGAAAAAAAGGGGCGAGAGAATTAAAAATAAAGCGCGATCGAAAACCTGCCAATTACTCATCCCCCCCGGGGTCGATCACGTCTCGAGCAGGCAATTTCGGAGCTCTCGGCCGCGCGCGCGTGATCCACTGTACATCCGACCCTTTCTCCCTCGGTCTCTCGCGCCAGTCCGTACCTGTGCCTATACTGCTCTCTCGGCGAAAAACGCGCACGCAAGCGTCACGCTTCCCCGAAATCTAAAACTGTAACGCGACCGTCCGCGAGCTATGCGGCAAAAACTCGCCGAAATTAAAGAAGTCGAAGGACCAATATTGCTATTCCTACGAAAATGCATGCTTCGGAAATTCTGTTGATCATCCTGAAAAGTCGGTCTCAGGTGGATACAATCTCTGCCGTCTAAATATATACATAGCGTATCGATCGGTCTATTGATCGGACGAACGTCCCTTCCGAGGTCCGAACGTCCCGTTGCCGCAGCTCTCCGTTTCTACCGGATCTTCGAGCGACGAAGGAGTCGTTCAAAATTCGGGGTTCCCGCGGCTGTATCCTGGGGGAAAAAAGGAGCCTCTCGGGCACAGGGGCGCCCAGTGGTCACATTTTTTTGCCGAATCGATATTCCTCCAACACCGGCATTCCGCTCAAATATTGACTCGGCGGCTCTCTCGGGCGCACAGTGTGCCGCTGTTCTCTCTCTCTCTTTCTCTCTCCCTCGGTCTCTCCCGTCTCTCCGTCGGTGCGGCGTGCGCGCACACGCAAAACCGGTCGCGCGCCTCCGCGCAGCCGCGTCGGGAGTGGCACCCACACAGGCCCGCGGCTCGCCTCCGCTCTCGGCGCACACCGACGCGAGCACCGAGAGCGAGAGAGAGAGAGAGAGACGAGTCGACGAGTGTGTCGTAAAGTGCGCTGGTGGTGGCGCTCTCCAGTCGTGTGCCTCATCGCTGCACGCTCGTACACACATTCCAGCCTGCTGTCCGACTGTGCCAAGCAGCAGCAGCAGCAGCACTCAGTAGTAGCAGCAGCAGCAGCAGCGCATAATAACAAGAGCCAGCCGCGTTTCGGTGATTGTGCGCGGGGGAGTAGAGAGAAACCGAAATTTTAGAGTACCGAGAGCGCGTAAGATGCGCTAAGGAGAGAGTCCCCGAGTGTTGGCGTGCAGTGTGTCAGCGAAGCGCGCGCGCAGCCACATCGTCGTCTGAGCGAGAGGAGTCTCTCTCGGTAGCGTAGAGAGAGGAGGAGGAAGAGGAGAGAGAAGAGCGAGAGAGTTGCACCCGGAGCGGAGAGGAACATGTCGCCGTCGGCGACCACCGTCCTGCTGCTCTGCGTCGGCCTCCTGGCCGCCGTCGCCAGGGCCAACCAGCGCGGCCAGCCGACCGCCAGCCAGGAGCACGGAGGTGAGCCCTTTTACCTTATACACCTACACCGCTCTGCTGTCTCTCGCGCGCGCGAGCCAGAGAGAGAGAGAGAGAGAGGGACTCGCGTTATCTCGGTCTGGCGCGCGGCCCCGTTTCTGTCTCTCTCTCTCTCTCTCGTTCTCGGCCGTTCCTACCTGTGTGCCTGCCCGCCTGACTCACACTCACGCACACAGAGAGAGAGAGAGAGAGAGAGAGAGAGAGAGAGAGCCGAACCAACTAGTCGAGTCCGATCGCGAACGTCTGGCGCGATCGATTTTTCCACTTTAAGTCTGGCGACGAAGGAAGGAAGCGAGGAGAGCGAGGGGGAAGGAGCTTTCTTCCCTTTTACCTCCATTTAATACCCCGCGCGATCGGAGGCCCCTTTCCTTCACCTGTTTCCCGCAGAGCGTTTCTTTATTTCCTCTCTCTCTCTCTCACTCTCGCCCTCTGGCTTCGATTTTTCGGCTCAGAGGGAGCGGGAGCGAGGAGAGAGAGAGAGAGAGAGCATGCAGACTTAATACCTGAGAGAGAATGTGTGCGCACGTACGAGTGCGAGTGCATCTACGAGTCCTTTTGGAGCTTCTGGAAACGACCGCTTTTTCCGTCTCTCTCTCTCTCTCTCTCTCTCTCTCCTCGGGTCGCGGCATATTTCGTGACGATGTCGCGCGTCTACTCGCATTCTTATTTCGAATGCGCGCCCGCGGGCTCTCCGCGGCTATTTATAAAGCCCCTTTTTATCCACTCTTTTCCGGCCTCATTGATTTTTTCCTCCTGCCCCCGAGAGAGAGACAGAGAGAGAGAGAGCGCGTGTCTCCGCTCTCCCGAAAGCGCTAATTGCCTTGTAAATAAAGGCGCGATCGATTTTCGCACGCAGCCGAACGCGCGCAACGAACGCCGCTGGCACACGCACCGAGAGAGAGAGAGAGAGAGAGGGAGAGAGCGGCACATTCCTCCGCATACCTATACCTGCGTCGAATCAGTTCTTTTTTTTCTTTCTCTCCTTCGATCAATCGCCTACACCTACGCCGTATACTTCCACCCCGGCGTATACGTCGCCGTCGGGCGCAAATCGTTTCCGGATTCAGGCACGACTGGCTTTTATTGACTTTCCACGCGGGGCGAGAGAGAGAGAGAGAGAGAGAGGAGAGAATGAAATTTCGTTCTCATTTCGCCGTTCCCTCCTGGCTTCGGGCCGCCTTCGATCGATTCCTCGCCGCGATAAAAGCGAGGGAGAGAAAGAGAGAGATAGAGAGCGAGAGGGAAAGAGAGGCGACTGGCGCGCAATAAACAAAACTGGCCCCGTGATTTGTTCGGCCGGCGACTCCTCCTCAAGGATTCGGCCCGCTTTCACTCCATACTCGGTCCTGAAATCTCTCTCTCCTCTCCCTGGCGCTCTTTACCAGGAAAATGTCCGCGGAGAGCTGCGCTCTGTGGCGGCGGCGGCGTCGGCGTGTGCGAGATGCGTGCTGCACGACGTGATCGCCGCCGCGGCGAAGGTCAGAGCAGCGGGCGGAGATGCAGGTGCGCGCGTATACGCACACAGTGCGTTACGCAGCGAGAGCGGAGAAGAAAAGAGAGGCTGGGCAGCTGCCGCTGCTGCTGCCTGGCCGCGAGAGGCGGCGGCAGTCATTTTGCGGCCCGCGCGCGTGTATGGTATATATATACCTGCTGCCCCTTTCTTCGGGGAGCCGGCCCGAGAGAGTCTAGTCCGCTTTATCGCACACCTGTTCACGCACGCGGCGAGAGGGTTTCGTGCACACAATGGCCCCCGCATTATCCTGTTCATTTTTTTTGCTCTCCCTCTCTCTCTCTCTCTCTCTCCGAGTATACATAAACGCGTATAACTAACGCGCGCGTACACGGCTAACGCGAATGCTAATGAGTGTAGCCGCTCCGGTATATTTACGACGCTGTTGCCGGGGTGGGTGGGGGGAGGCTTTTTTAAAAAAGCGTGCACATTATGCGCGCGTCGAGTACGAAAGCTCTCTCTCTCTCTCTCTCTCTCGCCGCGAGAGATTGCAGCGAACGCGATGTATATATACGCTGTGGGCTCGTGCAACGCTTCCCGGCTTTAATGGAATTGACGTAGCGGATGATTGACCGCTCGTACGCCTTTTTCGCGTTCCGTCGCGCCGAACGGACGCGCGGCCCTTTATTTTTCTTCCCTCGAAAATTCAGCGATTTTTCGATCCGGCTCTGATTGCTCCGCCGCTGTCGCTCTTTCTCTCTCTCTCTCTCTCTCTCCGGTCGGCGTGTATAAACTCCAATTTCAAATTGGACGAATAAAAGTTTCACGGGGATTACGTTCCGCGTACGAAAGCATTTTTGCCCTTTGTTTTGCCCCGTTTTTTGTTGTAGCGACGGAGCGCCCCGGTGCGCGACACAAAAACCGGGCCCCCGCCGACCGAATGGAAGAGAGTCAAAGGACATTTCTGGAATATCGTTCGCTCTCTCCTCCCCCGAAAGTCTCGGAGCGTCGGCTTCGACACGTTCGCCGTTCGTGATTTTGGAGAAGGGCCCCGTCGTCGATGTGGGAATTGAACGTTAAAAAGCTCGAGGCGAAGTGTGTCTGCGATCGCTCTGGAAACGCGAATAAAGTGGCATAAAAGGCGCTTACGGTTATCTCTCGAGAGGCTGTTATTGGCTGCACATTTGCGCGAGCACCGCGCGGACTTTCTCTTCGTTGCCGGCGTCGCCCGGTAAATAATGTTTAAAACACGGGCCCCGGCCGTCGTAAGTCTCTTGCTTGGCTTTTCATTTTATAACTTTGACTCGACTCTCTCTCTCTCTCTCGGCCGAGAGACAATTTTATAAGCCCGGGTAATTAAAAAAGTTCGCGCGAAAGTCGAGACGAGCCGCGGACGATTGTGCGCGAGGCGCTTTATAATGCTGCGTTCGACGAAAAATGAGTTGACGGAAGGGGGTGTCATTACGGAAGCAAAGTCGAGGAAATGCAGCGCGCGGAGTTCTCGGAGGAAGGAGAGAGAAAAAAAAAAAAGTTGAATCTGGACAGGTGGGGGGGAAGATGCCTCGTAAATTATGCAGCTCTCGCATCGCTGCGCCGCGCTGCGCCGCGGCAATTTGAGCGGAGCGGCTAAATTAAATAAGTTGGCCGCCCTGCGGAAGCCCCTCGATTTTAATTAATGTATGCAACGCCGCCCGAAACTCCGGGCCAACTAATAATAAAGCCGGCACACCGTACACACGAGCGAATCCCAAAAGAACCGAAGCTACTCAATCAGATCGTCGGGCGGAAACTTGGAAATCTATCATACTTTCCGCGGGGCAACTTCTTAATGTAACGTTAAACGTCGAATAATTAATGAAGGATAAAGTACACTGGAGGGCTCAGTTGATACGGAAAGTTCAACGGAAACTTTTCATCGAAGCTTCGTTTTACTTTTTTTTTTTTAATTTTTATTTAAAAATTTAAAGTTTCAATGTACATTTTTTTTAATTTGCACTCGGTGCAATCGCGGTTGTTATAACTAAGGTTCATCAATCAGGTGCATATCGTGATCCTCCAGCTCGATCGGCGGGTATGAGCTCCACCCCCATCATCGGAAAATTCGGCAGACATTTCTTTATAATGCCCTCCGAAAATTTCGGACTAAACTATGTTCGTCTCGGTACACTGAGAGAAGAAATATAGTAAAAATTACAAGTAATCTTGTAATAATTACCATACATTCTTATAAACTTTATAAGAAATTTTACTATCCTGTTTCGTAAGTTTTTCTGTATTTTCAGTAATATTCCCTATAAAGTATATATGGTAATTTTTTTGGTTAAACAGTCTGTGGTAACCTTACTAGACAGTATGATAATTTTTACTAAACTTTTCTCTCAGTGTAGAACCTTACCGCCTGCCCCAAAACCGCTCTAAAGAGCTTCATTTCCATTCTACTAATAATCAAACACTCAAACTTCCATTTCCCGGCGAATTAATTAACGGGATGTATACCCTTTTAAAAAAAGGAAAGAGGCACACTCCGCTTGCTCCGCCGATCCAACAGACAATCCACGGGCATTGTGTGTTTATACATCCGCCGAATTTCCATCTCGTCCTCGGCAGAGCGAGAAACGAGAGCACGCCTCGCGCGCAAATCGAATATCGGGCCGGAGCTCGCGCGCGCCGCGCTTTTACGTAACCCAAATGGATTTAACGTCGCCGTGCAAAGATAAATTCTTATCAAGTTTCCCGGGGCGAGAGGAGAAATTTATTGCGCCTCGAGAGTCGCCTTAATTGCGCGTATAGAAAGCCGCGAATAACAAGCGGCATAAATAAGCCCTCGCAAAATTCATTGGGGAATAATGAAGGGAGGAGGCGCGACAGGCGCGCTCGGTAAAACTTTTCTAAAAGCGAGGCTGCGGAGAGCCGAGGAGGCACTTTAGCGAAATCTTGCGGGAGTGGGGTGGGGGGGGGGGGCGGTGTCCTGAAAATTTATAAAGCCGCCCGCCGCGCGCCGCCAACCCTTTTAAACTGGAGCAAAGTGCCGCCGCCGCCGTCGCTGCACGAGGGGAAGGCCTGTACATTGAATTTTGGAAAATGCAAATTCTCGCGGCTCTCCCCGTCGATCGATTGCCGATCATTTCCATTATACGGAGCGGCCGCTTTCCCCAGAGGGAATAATAAAACGGCGCTCGCGGAAGCTCCCTCTCCCTCTCTCCGCGGGTAAACATCGCTCGCGCGCGTGTGGAGCTGTATAAACGGCCGGAGTAGATTGCGCTTTGATGAAAGTGCGCGGAAAGGCGCCGCGCGGCGCCACGGAACAAAGGCAGATTTAGATTTCATTCGGCGCCCGGTGCCGAGAGGCGCAGCTCCGCGACGCGCGGGTTATATACCCTCTGTTGTTTAATAAACACACTTGCGCGCACGGCGCACTCTCTCTCTCTCTCTTTTTTTCCTCTCGAGCACTGTATATATGTATACATCAGCATTGCCGCCTAATTTAACGCCGAGGGGATTAGCGCGCGCGAATCAATAGTCCCGTCGCTGATGAATATTGCCCCGCAACCCGACGTTCTGCGTACGGTAGTTTCCCCCGCGTGGATTTTCAATCTCGCCACTTTTCTTTCTTTCCCGGCGGCGCGCGGGGGGATTTACGAGCGCAAAGCGCGAAAAAACGGGGTAACGAAGCTCTCTCTTTTTTCGCTAATGAATCTTGGGGGGGGGGCCTTAATTGCAATTAAACATTGAGAAACGGATCTCTCTAACCCTTTTCCCCCGTTTGCTTTGACAGTCGCGGCGCCCCGGTAGAAACTACCGCTAGATTTGTTGACTCGTCGATTTATGTAGGATTTAATTTATTCCGGAGGCTTTGGGGCACTGCACGTCGTTAAAGCGCATTATGCACACTCCATTAAACGTTAAACAGAATTAGCGCGAAAGAGAGAGAGAGCTTTTTTCGCGGAATTAACTTTTATTGCTGGAAAAGGGGAGGATCGTTTTTTTTCTTTTTTAATTTTAAACCCCGATCATCGAGAGGGGACGAGTGTATACGAGCAAGCGCGTTCCGTATTACGCGGCTCTTAACGCAATATTGCATGTACCCCCGGCCGGAGCGACGAGATAAATTCGTCAAAGCAGCTTTCGAGCGTATACTTCGACTGGGTTCGCTAATTTTTTCATAAAACTCGAGAGCCTTCGCGGCTCCGTTTCGTCAAAGCCCGGAAAACTTGCTTTTTCAATTACACTGCACGGTAGATTTTGGATCGCCGAAACGAGATCCGCAGCCGCGGACAGGAGCTCGTCGAATTTTCGAGTCTGAATAATTTGAGCTTTTGAAACGCTTGGCATTTGCACGGAAAGAGGGAAGAGTGCCGTGAAAGCTCAATATTCAAAGAAGCTAATTGTGATCGATTTTCGGGGCTTCCGCGAAAAAGGAGAGCGGACACGGCTTTCGCGACGGTCTTGTTTGTCCAACGATTCCATTTCGAAGCGAGAGGGAAAGAGAGAGAGAAGAGCAGCGTAAAACAAGATTCGACCGCAAAGAAAAGACATTTCCTAACTAGAACTCGGTTCGATCAGTAGTGATAGGGTTGAAAGTTGAAATAGCCGTGGCAAAGAAGCCCTATCTTGTCCTTTTACCCCAAAGGCAGCGTATTTTCGCCAATGTACAGGAAAACCCAGAAAGAGAGAAACGGAGCTCTCTCTCTCTCTCTCGCTATTGTTCGAAACTTTGGCTCTCCGCTTCGGCACTGACAAAAATATAATTTCATGAAAAATACGACGAGCGGAGAAGGACGGCGGAGGAAAATTTATTTAGCGTTTTATATGCATTGAATTTTTTTTTTTTCCGACCGCGGCTCGCCGCGGAACAATATGCGCTTTTATTTCTTGCCGCGGTGGCGGCGGCGGCTTTGTTTTTTTTAACGCTTATTCGTATCGGGGAAAAACTATGAAGAATTAATGCGTTCGCTGTGTGCTTTTTCACTTCTATCTTTATACTTCGCGCGAGAGATGTGTGTTTTTTTTTTTTTTTTTTCAACCGAGAGGTCGAAAACTCCGCTTAGAATAACTGCCGCCGGGACTCTTTCGAGATTCTATATGAAGCGCGAGAAAACATTTACATAGACTATTGAAAGAGGAGTATAGTCATACTCATAAATACTATCCACGGACGGCGCGAGCGAGAATATGTTAATTAAACGTTCCTCCTTTTTTCTCAACTCCAAGGCGAGCGCGCGTAAATCGCGCGCTCGCTGAAAGCGAAAAAGTCCCCGAGATACATGACGTATAATAACCGGAGGGAAAAATGAATTGTGCTTGGCTGTTTTCAGCGCCGCGCCTGGACCTGGAGAGCCTCGAGAGCGGCTATCACGGCCTGGTCAAGGAGAACGAGACCCTCGTCGAGGTGACGCCGCAGATCCGCGCGGTCGGCGCCAAGGTCTGCTCGTTCCGCATCGCCAACAAGCACCACGGCGAGGCGCCCTTCGACATCGTCCTCCAGGATAACGGGGTCGCCGAGCTGCGCGCCCTGCGCGTCCTCAACTGCGAGAAGCGCCGGAACTACAAGTTCGACATCGCCGCCGTCGCCTGCAACGGCATACAGTCCGACAAGTGAGTTTTGATGCGACTTTCTTGGTATCTTTCTTGCGCGAAACAAACGGAAATGGGGGGGGGCGGCAGTCGAATAGGGGATGGAAATGTCGTTTGCTGGGCGAAGATGACTTCCCGATCGAAAGTATCGACGGGCACAAAGTTTGAAAATGAACAGTTTTCGAGATGTGGGAGCTTGACAATCTGAATTAACATTGCGCGATATATCTGTGTCATAAATGACTCATAACAATAGATTCTGCGCTCCTGGTAAAAT